>LTDI01000215.1:0-12230 GCA_001654545.1 Fusarium agapanthi
TATTTCTTAGCTATTTTTTAATTTCTTTTAAATTACTTTATTAAGCTTTATTAGGAATTACTATAGTAAAAATTTGGATTTTTTCTAATAATATTTAATAGTATTTTAGAAAGAATTATAATTAGGAAGTTAGGAAATTACAGTTATAGGGAGTTTGCAAAAGGTAGAGGTACGCGGAATGTGGGTACGCGACACTAGTTACTTCAAAGGCCTGCTTCCCCCATAAACCCACCATCAGGTCGCTAAAACCGGATAAGCGTAAATTTGTCCGCCTGGGCTATAATACTGTGTTCAATGCTTGGTCGCCTCGCGACCACGTCTATTCGACGATGGTACCACAAATGGTTCAGATTCAAAAGAAAGCTGATCAACAGACTTTGAAGTGGGCTTGCCTTCGACTCGCACCAGCTTTTCTTTGAAAAGTTTGGGCCCTTGAAACCTCCTTTTCAAGCATTATTTCTTTGAGATACTTGCTTGCCCGTTTCTCAATCCGACGACGTTCTTTGTCAAGTTTCCGTCTTGCTTTCTCTTCTTCAATAATCTCACGTCTCTGCATTTTCAGTGCTTCTTTCACTGCGCGGCGTACCATGACTTCGTCAAGCTTGTTTCTTATGTCCATTTCCTCAGGGGTCGTTAGACATATCATCATGCGTCTAATGCGATCGAACATGTCTGGTGTATGTATTTGACAAGTTGATAGACTTGATCGGATGCTTTACGTCTGTGCTACTCAAACTTGTCTGGCTCTATGGAGACACAGGATGGTATCGTGATTGTACGGCGGATAGCTCTTGGCCGCTATCTTGGCTTTCGCAATGATATAGATCACTTGTCTGACTGTATGAAAAGGAGTAAGCCTCTGTATGTAGTGAAGGAGGCATTGAGAACCTTGCATATATGCGTAGGTGTCTTTTACCTTTGATCTTGGCCGCTAATAGTCGTTCTAACCGCTTATGCGCCTTGTATGTACAGTAGTGGCTAGAGAGGAAATGAAGTAGACAAGAAGACATCAGCTATATCTAAGGCTGGCGATGGGAAGGATGTTGACCAGGAAGGGAAGAATCGAGCAGTGATGGGCCTTTATATGCTTGAGCCTGCCACATTCCCCCCGTTTAGCATACGAAGCTTTACCGCAAAAGCAGAACTCAAAGCCCCTACGTAATGTCCTAAATAATTATAAAAGGCCCTTTACTTAATACCAATACGAAAACTCAGAGGCTTCAGCCTTCAAACTGGCGATCAAGCCACTGCTTCAGGTTGTTAGCCCAAACTGATGGTATTGAGCATGGTTATGTGACCATGGCAATAACTGGCATCTTTGCTACAATCTGGAACCATTATTAAAATTCAATGAGAGAGCTTGCTCTCCTAATGGCTTGAAATCGTGATCTCACTGTACGCCGGGTTTTGGAGATATTTGCTAAAGATTGACAAAGTCATTGTGATGTTATTTCGGAGTAGAGCTATGAACAACAACCTGACAATAACGCGGACAGCAATAAGCTGGTGCTACTTCAGTATAGGCTATTTTCACGCCAGACCTAATCCCAGATCTCAACAACTTACCTTGGACTATGGTTTAAACTAAGATCTGTATATTACTATAGTTCACTTTAGGAATAAGATATATGTGGATCATGTTGTTGTTTTAAACTACCTATAGGAGGCTAGTCAAATTCATTTAATACCATATTCTCATAGAACCATTTCCAAGGCTGGATAGGCATGTGGATAGATATGCAGGTCAGGCCAGCGAAGTATCCCGCTCTACCAGATTTTCAATCAAACAACCAGATTGCTAACAACACGAAGTAGTTGAACTTTCCAAGTTCTCCTAACAAATCGTCCAATGGTGGCTTCATCAGAGCAGTGGTTTACACAGGCAAGTCTAGGCTATAGTAAGCATCAAAAGTACCATGCCATTCCGTCGTTCCAGGATTAAACGAGTCCCGTAAGAGCATGCTTAGCCCCCGCCATTACTACTTAACCAACTGCCGAGAACAGGCGGTAGCGGTAAGGCTAACCAGTTATGAATATGTTTTTCGAAAGCAGTGTCCATCTGTGGTGTTAAAGCAGGAAATTAATCCTCGGAAGTCCAAATAGGCTATATACACATGGATAAGTTACCTATGTAGCAGTACATTCCATTTTTAGGCCTTGCAATTCCTAGGACCCTGTCTTCTCAGGATAAGCATAACAGCTATTACTTTAAATGATCTGATCTCCTATAATTCGCCAGCTGCCAAGACGTTATACCTATCGGAAGCAGACATCCCCGAGGGATTTAGGCGGTCTGTGTGCCAAACATGGAAACATAATTCAATAGTTTGGCAAAATACCTAAAATTCCTAGGCCATCAAGTTCCGCCTACATCACGCGATGGTGATGTCAATACCTTGGCAGTTTACGACAAATCGTTCAGAGCAACTTACCTTGACCGAGATATAAAATTGAGAGTGTCCCTCCTCCAAAAATTCCATATTACACAATAGCTCATCTCTATTACTACTCTAATTACGCAAAATGCATATCTGTCTTGTTTCTGTCACCTCCTTGCTGACCCTCATTGGGGCAGCCTCAGCCCACTTTGTCAACAGCTGCCATACATGCGAAGTAAAGAACTACCACCTCACATGCATTTTCGCATTTATGAATAGCGCTGGGCGTGGCACCGCGGCGTGGACTAGCGGCGTCAACTTGAATAATCATATCGGCAATGATAATGGGGAGCTGCGCTGGGGATTTTATGTTCCTCCACTATTAAGATGACATGTCCTTGAGCGTTTTTGCTAATTTGTGATATAGGGCAGGGTTTACATGTTCATGCAGAGAATACCATTTTGACAATGTCAGAATGATTTGGCATGTTGTATGCGACAGGAAGAATGGAAGCTACCACAGAACCACTATTGATTTGAGTATGTCTCCCCTATTGAGCGAGTGGGCGGTGCTAATATATTTTCTCTCACAGAGGAACGTATCTGGAACGACAATGGCGTTTTAGTACATACTCAGTGCACCACCTAGCAACTTGTCTACATGACCATTTGGGCACGGATCTGAACACAAGTTGCCCATCGGCGCGACCCTAATGAACCCCAACTCGAGCTTGATGACATACACTACCTTTAACTCAATCTATTCATCTTCCTAGACCTATTTAGTTTTATATCTTCTATATCTTTAGAGACCCCAATTTTAAGGAAATGAGCTGCAGACACAGTGGTTCCTTAACGAATTCGAAGTAATAGTAGACTAATCCTAAACTCGCATAATCTCACTAGCAACCTCCCTTTTCCACGGAAGCTTCTATGGGAATATATCCACAGGACCTATCTGGCTTATGCATTGTGCATCCAATCAGCTTCTTGTCAATGCTTCTGGCTTAGAGTTTCGAAGCGAATCAGACCAACAGAATCATGAACTCTATCAGTGCAGTAAAACCATCCATCCAGTAAATTTTCAATCGCCAGCCGTGAAAAGTAACTGGCCTTCCTTAGAGCCAGGGATATATACAGTTATGTAACCCTAAAGCTATGATGGAATCTAGACGCACTTAATCTAAAATCTAAGTTCTTGTTCTCCCCTCAGCCTTGTTCATAAGCATGTCTAAACCTGGTGGGCAATGTTCACCTTCGGTTGGGTTGATTCCCTTGGTGTCTTCCAATGATACTACGAACAAACCCTCATTCCAGACTATTCTACCCCGTCCATCGCATGGATCGCATCAGTCCAGAAATGCATCACATACAGCGCTGGCTACTTGGTGGAAAACTTGCGGAGCTTCAGCATACGGTATCACGATTACAGGCTGATCCAGTGGTGGCGTAATTTTCCCGATTATGGTAAACCGACTCATGCCTCGTGTCGTATTCGTATGGACTATGAGAATTGTCGCTTTTATCATTCTCATCTATGGGGATAACTGCGGCCTATGAGGTTAAACTTTAGGCTGCGATATCAGCTTTTACCCTATCATTCTCATCGGTGCTGCCCTCTCAATGACAACAATTAGATCGAACAGACCCTCATGTTCCGATATCACTCAAGCTCTGAACTTATATTATCCCATTGAAGGACCCAAGATTCGTTCTTCTCTGCTTGTCCTTGACGGTTTTCAGCTTCGGATTGTTCCTCCCTCTCAACCTTATTACTTTGGAAGGACAGTCAATCGAAATGTCGTGGGACTTATCTGATATTAGCCTTAAGTTGTTAGCTAGATGTGTTATTTGCAGTTGAGGCCCGTGGCTGAGAGCTTAAACCAGCAGACAGAACTTAGTGGGACTTATAAATCTACCCAATCGCTATTCCCAACGCCGTCAGCGCCTTGGGTCGTATTCTGCCAGGCTTTCTCACCGACAGGTTCGGACGTTTCAACATGATGGTTGTCTGTACAGCCATGTCAGCTGTTCTGACTCTGGCAGTTTGGCTTCCCAGCAAGTCCAATACAGCATTTCTCTGTTACTCAGCGTTCTTTGGCTTCTTCTCTGGCTGCTACGTTGACTCCAGCTCTTTTGGTTGAGGTTTCGCCGCCTTCCGATATTGGACATCACACTGGGATTCTCTATTTTTGCCCATCGGTGTTTTTGCTGGTAGTCCTATTGCGGGTGCGCCTGTGGAGGCTGAAAATGGCGATTATACGTACCTCAAAGTTTTCTCTGGTGTTGCGATATTAGCTGGAGCGGTTCTGATTGCTGTTATTTCTCTTTACATAAGGCACCTTTCAAAGAAGACAGAGAGTGTATCAGAAAAGCAGGAAGAGTAAATGAGTTTTATTAAATATTTCGGGAAGAGCATCAATTGAAGTCGTGCGCATCACGCCCCTCACACGACGCTTAGTATCGTTGTTTATTCTTTCGATCATGCTCTTATCAAACTTGGACTATTTAAATATAAGGAAATTATACAGAAAAGGACATCAAATGGCAACTTCCTAAAGGAAAGCTACCATGTACCTCATTCTTCATATTATTTTGTCATACTCTCTTTACTTGCTCAAAGACTCCATCTCGACACTTCCCAGACTCTCAGCGCACACATTTCCCCAATGACGAATCCCGAGATAAAGAAAGATCAGAAGTGTGATATACTCAGCAAGCAGACACATCAGAGCAAACGCCACAGCAGATCCAACCAGTGAATTCCAGATAGTCGTTACATTACCAACCGTGAAAGCGCAAAGAAGTCCATAGACTGTTCGCAGGACAAGTGTCGGAATGCTTGCCAGAGTCAGCTGTATGAACTACCTCCTGTCAGTATAATCATCTATACACATTGGGTAATAAGTGAGCGTACAATGTGTCTCTCGGGAGCGATGCGATGTTTTTGAGTGTATAGGTGAAATAACTCGATTGTCA
The DNA here is from genome assembly GCA_001654545.1 of Fusarium agapanthi. Lineage (NCBI taxonomy): Eukaryota > Fungi > Ascomycota > Sordariomycetes > Hypocreales > Nectriaceae > Fusarium > Fusarium agapanthi. Next base: position 5,358 of record LTDI01000215.1, read on the forward strand.
TCAAACCGATGACAGCAGCCAGAGTCACATAGCCAGCTTGCGTCAAATGTCTTGAAAGGTGTGTGTTGGTTCCGCCAAAAGCCCCACCCACACAGAGAAGCACAATAGCGGCAATGAATGCAAGCCGGATGATCTTCAACAGGACGAAAGCTCGTTTATTCTCGTCAAGGCTCGATTTCATGCTGCAAGATTAGCATATACATTGATGATGAGGGATGCTTGCTCACATCAAACGGATGAACCCAACCATGGAGATCATCAATGGAATGAGGCCGACATTGAGCAGCACTGTAGTGGCGATGATAAGTCCGATACTGGCAGGGTCGGATTGACGGAGGATGGTTAAGATGCCGCCAGCGAGTCGAGCTTAGAGAGCCAATTGTTAGCATAAGGATTACTCAAGACAGTAAGGCGAGTCACTTACCTAAAGAGAAAGTGACGAGGGGATATGAGGCAAGACGAAGGCCATGCTTCCAGTTCCTGATAAGAACAAATATCGCGATGGGCAAGACAAGTGCGTAGAACACGACTTGGGCGATGCCAACAGAAGTATGTGGATTGATCATGATGGAAGATATGGGGACGTAAAACTGTTGTGCAGTAGGAAATGCATCTTCATCATAAGAGACGAACATTCTGCTCTTTATAGTCGTTCTCAAAGGGGCTCTAAGGCATACGGCATTTTCGCATAGCCATCAAGACTCGCGGCATGATACCCAAAGAGTGATAGCGCCATCACTGCCGGAGCTCGGCATCTCGAGGAAACTCAGCCGCGTCGTGGGCCCCATTTCTCGCGCAATGATCCCCAAGATGGCTTAGCCTTGGAGTGAACCTCATCACTAACCCACCATCATTGGCCAGACTTCAGCTTCAGCTTGATCCACTATTGAGAACTCCGCTATGACAATCATTCAAGGGCGATTGAACTCAGACGATGAAAATCTCGGCAATGTCAAAATTGGAGGAGTCTTGCTACTGGTCTCTGCTACGAAGAACATTAGTCGGTATGGTTGGAGTGGCAGGGCGATCTAAAGCGTGTCACACATGCAGGCAGAGGAGAATCAGGGTAAGTCGAGCCCCCCATCCTTGCGATCTATATCATGCGCCCCCTCCGATTGACAGACATCATCTTCTCAAAGTGTGGCGCTGAAAAGCCGAGTTGCGATAACTGCCTCAAGTCCGGCCGTTCCTGTGCAGGCTATCAGAAAACACAGATCTTTATTCCGTCGCATTACACAAAGTCCTCTAATGACAAAGCAAGAACCTTGGATGCACCTTTATCTCTGTCACGGCGCCAACATGGGTATATCAACCGACAGTATACGATTGCAGCTTTGCCACAGGCCGTATCAGCACGTAACGCAACCAGAGATCAGTTCTTGGCCAATCTCATCGACCGTCAACTCCCATCCTGTATCCTCACCTCAGGTCATCTCAACGATCATCGCAAATGGCTCATTCGATTACCCAACATAGCGCCACTGAAACCTGAAATGGAATACGCAATTTTAGCACTAAGTACCGCGGCCTTGGAGCAAGATGGCGACCTTGGTCACGGAAGAGGTCAAAGTCTGAAGCTCTACACCAGGGGGCTATACGAGCTACAAAAAGCCATTCATGATCCTCAGATGAGATTCGATGATCAGACATTGGCTGCTTGTGTCTTGCTCGGTATGTTTGAGTTCTCAGAGTGTCCAGGACGAAGCGTCAGCGCATACATGAGGCATTATCAGGGAGCGATGGCACTCTTGCAACTTCGTGGGCCCGAGCAGCACATCGGTGGACTGGCACACGATGTCTTCCAAGTACTGAGGATGCATACTGTAAGGTGGCCCATACAACGGTCGTACAATGTTCTGACTTCAAGTAGGCATTTCAAGGTCTGGCCCAGGGCTATACCAACCAATTAACAAAGCCAACATGGATGGAAGGACCATGGATGTCGAAATCCAAGACTATGCACGACCTACTTCTCGATATCTTTCTTCAAGTTCCGGAACTTCTATCCAGAACCAGAGCAGTTATATCTTCACCGCTAACTCAGTCTTTGCATACTTCTGGACTCAAAACGTTAACCGGTCTACTAGCCCTCGATGAACAACTCAATCAATGGTTCGAGTCATATCAATACACCTACCCGACTCCTTACTGGCCAAAATTGTCAACAGCCAACAGCTCGACGGATAGTGAGGAGCTAGGAAGACTCTACCAAGTGTCGTTCGAGTTTCCGTCCTACCATGTTGCGGAGACCATGATACTTTACTGGACAGTGCAGATCTTGATACATGCTAGCATGACATCCTTCTGCAAAAGGTTAACATCTAGCGAGTTGAAACACATCAAAGGCTCTGAGGGTTATGAACATTCGGCGAAAGAGGATGATTGCATATCTATAAATGATATCATCGAGAAATCAGATTTCCTCTTATGGCCAGAGACATCGGCCCAACACATCTGTCAGTCAGTGGAATATTTCTTCCAGGAGGAGTTTCGTGGCATAGGCGCCGGAGTTGTTCTATCACCACTATTGGTTGTCAAAGCTTGTCTTTCGATGTCAGCACCGGATTGCTCTAGAGAGATTATTTGGATCGATGAGACAATTGGGCGCATCCACGGTAATGGCGCTGAGTTAGCAGCTTGTATTTAGCTAACAATGTGATGTGTCAACTCATTCTGCTATCCTCCTCCCCAGAGCCACTCTCTTCTTGCTCATCCTTCGGCTCCCATCGACCCATAAGGTATAACAGCGCTTTGTTTTCTCCAAGAGGCATCTCACCACAAAAGTGGGCTTCCATACCATAATTCGCATCCCACCAATGTTCAAGACTCATATCGCGCTCATGTCTCTTCGTAGCAATGCTACTATCTTTGCAGATAACCCCGCTGTAAGAAACATTTCCCTCCATGTAAAGGTTATCGAAATCCACTTTAAGACCCTTTGGGCTTTCGCCTGATACGTTGGGATGTTCGCGTATCGCACTAAAGACAAAGCACCAGTCGACGTCGGCTGGTCCTCGGCAGACTTTGCCAGACACCTGGAGATGTCGCAGACTCTTCAATTGGAGAAGCCAGTGTGCAAGGGAAGATGTTGCCCGATGCTGCTAGGCATGCGAAAACCATGGTGATGAGCTTATCACCTCCGACGGCGGTAGCGTGCTTACAATGATACTCAACGGTCGGCTCGGATTTGTCATCGCAGAGCTCAAAGTGCGCCCATTTGTCTTCTTGGTGGTCATGTCTAGGAAGCTGCCACGGCATGCCGATGTCCTCCTTGCCAATCGCGTCAAGACACTTGACCTGGCGAATCTTTTCACAATCATAGCTCAGAAGCTTTACCTTCTCCAGGCGGTGTCCCAAAACCTTGAGAACCTCTGTCCATGGCTTGCTTGAGTTCACCCTCTGGATCCTCAAGCAGCGCCTGTGTATCTCTAGCATCGCTCATGTATCCATCATATGCAGATTTCAGCCCTTCAGGCCAGAAGAGCACGGATGGTTCCTGTGAACTGCGGAGAATCTTATCGTACGCTTTGTACGGAAACGCCCAGCTGGGTGGTGTCGTGAGCGTGATCGAATGGACATACTTGGCCACGCGCGAGAAGCCACCGCGTTGAAGACTTCTGAGGCCAGTACACGTAGGCTCGAGACAGATGTTGCTGCAGAGGATGCTGTTCAGACTGTTGCAGTCTGCGAACATTCTGTGCGACAATCTCAGAGACTTGAAGTTCTCAAGGGTCTCTTTCTCTATCTTAACATTACTGGACAGCGTGGTTAGTACGATGCGGAAATAACATGCACGGGGTCCACATGCTGGTGCTCAGCGCTAAGAGGAACATCGATAAAATGTATATAAAGTATATTAATACTATTATTCTTTAAAATAAAAAGACTAGAAGTATTATAATAAGTAAATAACCTAATACGCTGCCTAATAAGGTGCTTATATAGTCTACTTTTCGTGAATTATCCAAAGCTTTATACACAGTCTTAATGTCCCGCTGGCATTTTTCGTATACTAAGTTCTGTCTGCTGATTTAAGTTCAAAGACTGGCTTTCAGCACAAAGTCTACCTATAAAAGTATTGAGGCTATGCGCATATTGCCTTCCAAAAGCTGAAGTTGATTGGTATCTTTCAGTGTGTTGGCTTGATATGTCTCGTTGATACGTCATAAGCTTCAGGTATCAATCAATCAACGAAGTTACTAGTATTAGAAACCCTTTTTATTTACATTTCTGATGACACATAGCATGGAGTTTAATAAATCGCGCTTTTCATTCATATAAATAAGAGGCTTTACTCCGGGAAAGCGGCGTCTTGCCCCATACATGTTGTTGGACATAAAGGAAGACCGCACACAGCTATCCAAGATGTTGAAACGCTGGCCATGTACTCTCTTTGGCTGCTGCCGCAGAGGTATGTCCCCAGACTGTTCAGGTAAGACTCAGAACCGCTCCCTGCTACTGCTACTAACTCACATGGAAGAAGAGGTGGAAAGCATTTATCCCATGAGAACGGATGAGGTAAACAACCCAATGAGTATGGTGATGCGCAGGACAGGAACCGCCAAGAGCTCAACGAATGCGCTAATCCAGCAGACGACTTCGGACAACCATCAAACGAAAAAGGCCAAACCTGAACTGCATGGCGTAGTTACACCAAAGACCCTGGCGGCATCGGAGGAGCCACATACCGAAGGTTCAGTCACTATTATACAAGACAGGTTCGACAGCTCAACGGGTCTACTTGTACAACCAACAACTTCACACAAATATCAAACGACGAAGATTGAACATGAACCTGAGTTGTCAGTAACACCTAAGAACCTGTCCCCATCGAAAAATCCACACAGACATGGTCCAGTCAACGCCATAAAAGAGACGCTCGATAAACCACCGACTGCATCGAGATTGGCCGTCCTTCCAGAAGAGATCATGTTAAACATCCTTCGCCAAATATATGAAGGCACTGGCCAACAATCTCGGTTTGCATTCTTTGTCCTTCGGCAGGTATCCCGGCAATTCAGACGTGTGGCTAAAGATAACATGTTTCTATCACATTCCTTTTCAGACAGGGATCGCTGTGCATGGTGTGTCGGCTATAAAGCTGACTCTACTATTGCTAGATTGAAGCACAGTAACTGGGTATTCAGAAAAGCCCATTGCTTTGAGCGGAAGATAAGATGCGAAGACACAACAGGACTCGCAAATCTTATTAGAAAGGACAAGATCTGTCAAGGATGCCAATTGGAAGTCGACAAGAGACAGAGACGTGGTGTTTCATTGACGTGCAAGTTTGCCGCCCGAGACAACAAAGATTGGGTATACTGCTACACCTGCGCTGTTCAACATCCATCTTCATGTTTTTCCCGTGAAGAATTACAAAAGGAATCAAATCGATCATGCATTGCCAAAACGGGTTACGTTCGTCTTTGCGAACATAAGGTCCTATTTTGGCATGACATAGAACCCAAGACTACGCGAGCGGGTGGGTTCATCGAGATTGAAAGCTGCACGCATCCAAGCCATTTGGAAAACGGTCTCTGTCATAACGAAATCCCCAGTGCCAAGATAGTTGGCTCTGATTACAGCAATCTTGGTCTGTTGCTGTCATTAACTGTCGTTTCGGCCGAGAGATGTCGGAATCTTGTGACAGGTCAGAATAGCAACGTAGCAGCCGACCAAGCACTCGAGGCTATTCAGTCCGTTCGCCGGCATGGAGCGCAGTGCATTGTCCCAGAGCGCAGCACGAAAGCTCCTCTTGAAATGGACGCTTTCATCACCCCAGACAACCCTGCAACTGAAGAGAGGATGTGGACACCTATCAAGAAATGGCCCAAAGACGACGAGCTCAAGGATCTTGACGATTGGGGGAAGCACGCTAAAGGGCTGTCGGTGTTTTGTGAGCCTCGCCACTACGGACCCAATAAATCGATCACTCGTCTTTGCTTTCTGTATGAGAGAAAGATAAGTGTCAGAAACTGGGATTGGCATGGACCAACCCACGACTGGTACCATGCGATCAGCCCAGAATCATATACATATTCTGGACCGTCAGGCGTTCCTGGGTCGTGCTCTAGTCCTTCCTGCCGAAACCACTACCCATTTACAACGAATCCAAAGCGCCATAGAGTGAGTGTGTGGAGAAATAGGTTGTCAGGACAACTAACATGGCGCTGAGAGAGATGGTGCAAATTCAAAAGTTGTATATAGCAGTTTTAGCTGACAACCGTGAGGGTGTTGACTATGACCCTTGTTATGTGAGAGGCGCCAGGTTCAGGAGACTTGGCAGCACTTACATCTGAAGCATGGGCTGCCATACTCGCTGCTTAGAACCTGGTTGCTGACAATCCACCAAGGCCTTCAAGGTCCTGGCACTACGATTGCGATCAATTACATGAACTATTCTGAGATCCACCACGTGGTTAGTACAATTATCATCGACGTCTCTTGGCCCAATCTTTGCTTTTGAATTAAATACCAACACAAGCCTAAATTTAGTGAATATCATATTGTCTCGCAATGATATGACCTCATTGTTATAGCTTAACATTACATACACTAGGGCTACCTTTACCTCCTGGGTAATAAAGAATTAACCAGTACAGGCTAACTTTCCATAGCCATAAGCTAGAAAATGAGGCCCTATATAAACAATAGACAAATCTCTAGTATCTAGACACTACTAGTACTTATAATAGAAACATTAACTATCCTACTTATAAGGATTCTTATAGATAGATTTATCTTATACTTAGCCCTTTAAGACTCCTAGTACTGTTCCCTTTTATAGAGTTATATTGCCTAAGCGCTATATAGTGTCGCGTACTGTTGAACCGGGTATAGACCGTAATAACTAAAGGGTTACTAATTGAGGTA
>LTDI01000216.1:0-196694 GCA_001654545.1 Fusarium agapanthi
GCTAGCTAGCTAGACAGAACAACAAATAAATCAACGGTTCAACAGTGCCCACCGAGTCAGTAGTTCGTACCATCTGTCCACAGGATCTGAGATTCACTGCGACTCTCGACAATACCGCTTCGAGATGATGGCAGTGTATTCAGTCAACCACTTTTGTATACCGAGACGCCTTTAGCTCATCAATTACACTACATCACGTTAAACGGGTTCTCGGAGTCCGGAAACTGTCCGGACTGGTACCAACTCAGGCCCGGGGTTTCAAGCGGACCCCGAAGATGGCCTAGCTATATGCGGCCCCCCGCCCTTCTTACCCCTTCCCCGCCTCAGGGAGACTGGAGGAGGTACTTCACCCAGCTGCTAACGCACACTAGGTACGGAGTAGAGGCTAAAGAATCAAGTCCAGTTTACTGCGTTCCATCCATCTCTTGAGTCTACCAAGTTTATTATCTCTGTTTAGGCTTGAAACTGACTGTATTACAATGACTATGTGAGATTTCTGCTTTATGTCTAGTATTTTCGCTTCTTAGTAATGACCAAGTGTCGCTGTTCTACGATTGGTTTGCTACCACCGTAGAGGGTTAAGACGAGCGAATTCAACTGTGTAGACTCCGGCGACACAGCGCTCAATGATTGTTGAGTTGGTACTTCGGGGAGAGAGACGGCAGGGAATATTCAAAGTGTCTAATGCAAGGCATGTATTGAATTTCTGTTCATCTTCGTGTACGGTCTTTTACCGACTTGACATACATCAATAAACCCTTCGGCTTTGACATAGCATTTGATACCCTAGACCTAAGCAACAGAGTTCCCATGCTTAATGTTTGCCAAATCAACCTGCTGAATGACATCCCAATGCTCAACAACTCTGCCATTCTTCCATCGATAAAGGTCAAACACATGATCGCCCTCGTCTCCAAGCCAGCGCTCATAAAGGATCTGGGCCACAACGTAATCTCCATCAACCAGTATCCTTTTGAACATCATGTTGAAGTGCGGTTCTCTTGGACCCGTCCAGTGGTATGCGGCGATTGACTTGAGAATCTTGGATGACTCAATGATAGAGTCGCGGCCGTCCAAGACCAGCTGGCTATGCTGTTTGTAGTTCTCAACCACGAGCTCGAATGTTCTCTTGTAGTCATAATGTTTGAAGGTTGCTAAATAAAGTTCGATGGGCTTCTTGGCCATGACTTCCTTTTCCTCGGTATGAGGAGGCTGGTCGGTTAGGCCAGCGTAAATCTGTTCAATCTCTGCGGTGTAGTCGCCCATGTTGTGCTGCGGTGTATGTTTAGGTTGGTTTGAGGTTTTACCAGAAGGGCAGGTGCTTGACAAGGGTTCTCGGGTAGTTGGGCATCAGACACGTTAAGGTCGCTATGATCTACGGGAGGCCAAGGCGGAGTTGATGTTTGGATAAGCATTTGGAAGTTCCTATGTCTGGGGATAAGCATGAATTTGCCAGAAGCAGATACTAAACCTTGTACCAGTGGGGATCAAGGGTTTGCTCGAAGCAGCAAGTATTACGCCGTTGTGATCAACCCCACCGGAATACATACTCCCACCGACTATGAACCCCCTTGGTATCGTGCATACTTGATCTCGCTCAGCCATATCGGCAATCTTCTTGACTGTCCTATTATAAATCCTATCGAATATTTCACCAACCCGAGATACGCTACAATTCCATCAAATAATATTATCGCCTTCTCAAAGACTGAGTATGGGATTCTTACGAGATACTGAGAGTAACCCGACAGTGCAAGGCATCTTATCGAGCTTGCAGCATGTCGATGCCAAGGCAATCGCTGCTAGCTTGCCGGTGGCTCTTTTCGGCATTGCCTTCTCTTACTACTTTATCGCATTACTTTATAGCCTCTTCCTCTCCCCCCTGAGAAGTATTCCCGGCCCGTTCCGGGCTCGTGTCACACGTTGGTGGGAGTATTGAGCTGTGAAGCTAGGTAACTCAAACCAAGAATTAATCCGCTTGCACAAGAAGCACGGTTAGTCCTTTTCTAAGCACCACCCGACATCCTCTCTACATCGAGATACCCAGGGCCCGTTGTACGAATAGGACCAAACCGGTACAGTCTTAGTCAGCCAAAAGATGTGAAAAAGATCTATGAATTAGGGGGCAAATACATCAAGACAACCTACTACAGTCCACTCCTTAGCCCGGTCGTCCACGAACAAAACATATTTGCCATCCAAGATAATGCATTACACAAGGAGAGGCGAAGGAAGATCTCGTCCGTGTAAACCATGTCATCTATGGTATCTTATGAGCCTGCTGTAGACGAGATGACCCATGTGTGCGTCGGTAAGCTGAACGAGTTTGCCAAAGAAAGTCGTCTGGTTGAAGTTCCTCACTGGATGCAATACTATGCCTTTGATGTTATTGGCGCCATTACCGTATGCACCCCGATTTCGCCGGAAAAGAGACTGATTCACCAATGCGTTCTAGTTCAATAAGAGTTTCAACATGATGGAGAACGAGGGAGATACCACTGGAATGATCAAAGGTATTAGAGGGGCCAATGACTTTTTGGCCTTCTGGGGGATCGTTGCTAACCTGGTACCATGGCTCATTGGCATCTCTACCGCACTGGGTAGGACGTCGACCACCTCAACGCTTGTCAGCTATGCCCTGACGCAGATCGACAACATCCGCAAAGAAAACGCCAAATCCACAGTCAAGGGGACCACCAAGTACGAGACATTCCTGAAGAAGCTGTTGGAGGGCGAGTCTGAAGGTCGTCTCAAGACGCCTAATCTTCTTGACGCCTGCGGTAGCAACATCGGAGCCGGCTCTGATACCACTGCGGTAAAGCTGAGTTCCGCTCTGTACTACCTGTTCCAGAACCCAGATAAACTGAAAAAGCTTCGAGAGGAGATCGATCAGAAAGCAGCCAAGGGCAGTCTCTCAGACCCTGTTAACTTCCAGGAAGCACAGGATATGCCATATCTACAAGCTGTCATCAAGGAAACACTGCGGATCCACCCCGCCGTCGGAACAATCTTGCCTCGCGTCGTGCCTCCTGGTGGTATGGAGCTATCAGGAACCTACTTCCCGGAAGGGGTATGTAATTGACACTTTATTATGGACCCTTACTAACTATTCCCTAGACCAAGGTTGGCGTTAATGCATGGGTCATGCATTATGACAAGGAAATCTACGGCCCAGACCCTGAGGTCTTCCGTCCAGAACGTTGGCTCGGTAACGAGAAGACGAGCATTATGGACTCTATGATATTTGCTGTAAGTATATTGATTCCGTCCAGAAAGCTTCATCAGACTGATTATCGTTATAGTTTGAGGTGGTGCTCGGACTTGCATTTGTAGGAACATCAGTCTGCTGGAGTTGACAAAGGTGGTGCCTCAGATTGTCCGCAATTTTGATCTGGTCATCGAGGACGCAGACAAACCATTGGATACTTTCTGTGCGTGGTTCGTCTATCCTCATTACAACGGCCGATTCAAGGTGCGAGTATAACCAGCGGTGGCATCATGCACTATGTTTTGGAACTTATTAGATAGCTGTTACGATTATGTCATACTACACAAGTCGTACAAGGAGCATACATGTTTGCGTAATTGCTTATACTATATATGATTGCCAAGAAACAAGCTTACATTGCTCCTACATAAGTGTTTCATACTTATCCTCCAATGTCTTTTATTTACAAGTGCGAAACCAGGTTCAAAGAATTACAAGGAAATCCTTACCTCGTAGTTGAATTGTATACTATTAACCATCCAACCACGCCTCTTGACCTAGCGTAGACATCTGAACTTCTGATTACCTATTTCAGATGGGAGACTGTCGAAGATAAGGCCCCTACTCTGTTCGTAGAATTAGTTAAACAGGCTCGCTTTTTACTGTGTTTACTGCGAAACCCCAGCGGCGCGATTCTTTGAACTGGTTCTTTGTTCCTTGCGCGATTTTACTTAGGTTACAGAGGTTGATGCCACGTCCCGCCACAGCGTAGCTACATATTCATCGGATCCTGCCAAAGTTGTCTCGTTCTCCCAATCAGATAGATCCCCCTTGGTCATCGTGCTTCTAGTATCAAATCCGGGCTTTAGGGAAAGATCCCACCATTTCGATAGAATTGTCGGCTCCACACCAAGAGTGTCAGATGACGATATTAGCGTGGGCTGGTGGCAATTAATAAGTTAACCGTTTATCTATAGTTAGTACAAGCTCCACTAGCTGACAAAGGAGCCCCAGGCGGTATTCTACCCTACTAATTACCTACCTATATACACTGTCTTATTAACCCTACTGGCAACCTTAGATCCTACCGGTTACCACCCGTATATGTAAATGTTACTGGCTAGAGTGGACAGCCTTGGCGAACTAGCTAGCTTAGCTGCCGCCTGGGGTATCTAACGGTCGCTAGAAAAGGACGTCAGAGGCTCAAGGTTTGATTGTCCTTTGCGATAAGTCTGTACGCTTTTAACAGAAAATGAAAAACCATGTCTTCTTCTCTGGATATCCGTGTTGGAACAAAGTTAATACGAAATCGAGCCGATTTGGACGACTATGTCCATCATTTCAATGCTAACGATAAGGCTGAATATACCGCGTACTACTCTAAAGATGCAGTGGCTAGAGTGGTAAGTGCCTGTTCTTAAGCCTGCCTAGCTACGATACTTATTCTTCTCTTATTAGTTCAAATTTAGTGGTTTCTCCGACGGGACCATTGATGAATTTCTGTCATGGGTGGATGAAGTCTATGCTGGTATGCGTGAAACCCTTGAATTAAAAAGGGTAGTATTCGGGCAGGACATCGTTGTTGTAGAGATGCATGCCCAATTTCGAGGTATCAATGGCCATGAGACAGATAATCTTGCTGGCAGATTGGGGCCAGTGAGGCCTAGAAATGGCCCTCTTGTCAAGATGTTTGTCTGGCATACTCTTGATAAGGACGGCCATATTATCTAACTGACTAAAGACTCTTACCTTGAGAAAGAGGCCACTAGGGATGTCATTCGCATTCACGAGGACTTCAATTTTTATCTTAATGCATTTAACACTAATGACTTTGATACCTTCCTGCGGTATTATTAATTAGATATAACTATCAACCTTGACGGAAAATAAACTCTTTGCGGCAAGGATGAGGCTATGGGCTTCTTTCGTAATGCTTGCAATTAAGTGAATGAGGACGTTACGATCCAGTTGATAGTCGTGGATAAATCTGGTATTGCACTCTAGTCCTTCATTAAATTCACCGCTGTTGAAACTATCGAAGTATGGTAAGGCTCTTGGGATCTGAACCACGGCTAACCTTGATCTATAGGATATCCTGAATTTTGGATCGGGCGTGCGGAAGGGGGGAGGCTATGAGGCCCATTTCTTAATTCATTATGAACTTACTCCTGAAGTCAAGATTCATTACATCACTGCCGCGCAATCTGGAATGGTCAAGATCTTTAACCCCTCTCCGTAGTCCATTATCGTGGAGGTTAGAATTGAATTTCGTGGGGTTACATAGTCAACAGAGCTTATCTCTCCCAACTCAATATTACTTCTATTGGGTTCATCGTTTCTCCGTCTCACAGAGTTAATGTCAGAAGTCTTTAAAAAACATATGTAAATTGTCTTTCTTTCGAAGCATTTATAGTTCAATCGCAGATGGGACGCTCAGATAGTCTACCATTGTGTGCAACTCAAGCTTCAAATGATATTTCTATTATTATCTACACCCTCGGGCTTTTAGTAACACAGTGCGTTGATAATGCCGAGATTGACATCAGACGCTGTTGGAAATGTAGCAAGATGCGAACTCTTTGAAGAACTGTTTACCGTGCCCATCTGAGCCGAAACTACAAGTCTCGTGGTAAATCAAGCTTGTGCTATTCAATCTCTGGCTATGCACGTTTTAATCATGTCGGCGATCGGATTGATAACTGTCAGCCCACAGTCGGATATATCGACTTCTGGCACAATGAGTAATGATTGCGATTTGGGAGATTTCATCAACCAACCTTATGTAACCCTTTTTTAAACACTTCGTGGTCCTCCAGTTTTGAGTCCGCGATCTTACTAAGTCACCATGCACTTTTCCACCGGGAGCCTCTAGAGAATGAGCAGTTCAGATCATTGGCTCCCAGAGACCTAAAGTTGGCAACGTAATAAGACTGTCTCAAGCTAATTAGGAAAGACATTGTATCCTCATGGGCTGCCTCACCCACTGTCTTTTTGAGTGGAGTGGGAAATGGTTGGTGGCTATCCCGAGGCAGTCCGAGTTCCATCCCAGTCCCATAGCATTTAGTCCACTCCACCGACGATCTCACGACTGCCAGCTAGTGATGGGTGGCAAAGAACCCAACGTATTTCCATTCGTACCGCCGGAAATCTATTGCTTAATCTGCCTGCGTACGGGATAACCCAGCTAGTTCTACCATTTGATTTGCTTCTGTAGATATCGTCATTATCAACAGTGACGACTGTCTTTGACGCGTGAGCTCATCCTAGTCAATCAATATGGTTGATCTGCATAGCCTCCCAGCAGGATCACGGCCCGTTACTGCTATTCGGAACAATGGACCAGACCACCTAGTACTTGAAAGGCTTAAACTTCCAGAGCTAGCTGAGGGCTGGCCTGCATACAGGCAAAGCGACCCTTGCATGGTGTTTAGAGCCACGAATTGACACTCACTATTAGGGATTCCTGTGAATGGGAGAACTTTGAGTGAATATCCCACCAAGTGATTTGGCGATATTCACACCAGCTTGAGCGACTGGCCGATACTGTCGTGGCATAATCTCTGATGCAACTGCATATAGCAGTCAAGTTGTTACTGCCCCAACACCAACGACTAACGATCCAGCTATCGCTATGGTCATGGAATGGGCTCTGCTGATGATGATGGACCCAATTATGCAGAGGGCGGTGCAAATCAGGATAGGTAACCTGCGACCCCAGAAATCTGACGACTGCGCAATGGGAGCCGCTGTGAACGTGCTGCAGATGATAAGGCCCTGAGGAATCCAGATATACTTGTCGTGTCCGCCTAGGGCGTTTGCCATGTTTCTGGCAAGCTTACATGGTCATCAGTACAATACAAGATTAGCTGGCTGGCTGTTTGAGAAAAAGACCTACTGCGCCGGTCGCAACAATTGCAAGGACTTGTGCAAAGCAACCACTAAGTATGGACTGCGCTGTTAGCTTGGCCATGAGATAGAGTTGTCGGTAGGGATCTTACCAAGTAAACAAGGACACACTTGAAAGTCAGGCCTTGGTAGTTGTCATCTTAGTCCCCGGTGTGCGCTAAGGGTGGGACAACGCGGGGAGGTCATCCCCACCATATAAGAATGTGTACATCGGATTGACAGGTATGATGAACTGTCTGGTTAATGTCACGAGAAAACTGCTTAGCTTAGGTGGAACGTAAATTGCTGCTTAATCAAATAACTAACCTAGCGTCTTCTATCGACCTCCCCATCCAACGAGTTCCTCGTGGCACCTCTCCCATCCGTCAAAATACGGAAACCTATAATCGCCCCCAAGTTTCGACTTCGCTGATCTTGCGAGATATTCTAGAATCATGTTTCCCCATAACCAAGTCAACGCGCCCTCACCCGGGTGAGTACCATCTTCATACCAGCTCCCCATAAGACTAACGATACGACCCCATTCAAAGACCTCATGTCCATACTGCTCTGCCAAAGCGCGTCCAAGACGGTCCATCTCAACTACCATAATGTCCCCCGATCCAGTCTTTTGGTGATACGTTAGACTTCGCCACATCATGGGCGTGTCGGGAAATTCGCTGATGAGCATCTCTGCATACTTCTTCGTACGAGCCAAGAAGAAGTGCAGTTCGTCCCAGACCATTTTCCTGTGTCTGCCGTTGAGGGTGACGTTCTGTCCTTCGTGGAGCTTTTGTCCGCCGACCTGGAAGCCTCGCTGATCCCAGAGCCCATTCTGCCAGAGTATCAGATCGGGTCTGCCGTTTGGTCCACGGATATCTCGCTCATGTGGCTGCCAGAGCTCTTCCCAGCGTCGCTCAAAGGGGATGATGCGCATCTGCTTATACCAGAACCAATCGGGTCTGTAGGTAAAGCCACCTGCTGAGTGGAAGGCAGTGAATGTCAGGTTGAAAGCCGGGATGTGGCAGACACCCATGGGCCACTGCTCTATCTCGTGAAGCTTGGGGAATTCCATGTCGTGGCCGAACTCGTGGCAGACATACCTGGCTGCTCGCCTGTCGATAGAGTCGCCGAATGACACAACTCGACGGCCCCAGAGCCATCCGAACTCAGCATCGTTTCTCATCCTGTGATAGTCTTCAGATGTTGCATTGGTGATATGCGCCATGGCTTCCTTTCGACGCCGATTTTCCTTTACTGCTAGCTTCATCCATTCTATAGGTATATCCGATCCTTTAAAGAATGTTCGCGGGACGTCTGTATCGTTGAAGATGAGGTCACCTCCCGTGTGAGGATACTCTGCAGTTTCGGGGTCCTCAGAGTTGAGAAACTTGTCTGTGAATGGCATCCATCGCGTCTCTCTGTATCTCTCTGTTTCTGCTGGGACATAGAGATACCCCGGACGGCGATAGGGGTCTTTGCAGTTACCGAACTTTCCGTCTTTGGGATCGGCCTCGGCTGTAGTTTGTGGAGCCGAACTGTTGGTCGCGAGTGGTTAATAACATCTCCAGGGCGCCATTTATATAAGTTGGCACTTACTCGCTGCAAAACTCTGCGGCCTTTGCATGGGCGTAGTCCAAAGGAGACTTGATCGAGTCGGTGTAAAATGCAAAAAGAAGAAAAAAGAGAAAGACTATGCCTGTCGACAGAAACCACAGCTTGTATGCTGGACCCGCAGTAGCCACAGCCATTGTAACGGATAATGTGCTCTTACGAGAGGAAAATGCGGACAAGCCTTAATAGTATGAGGACAGGGCATCAGTTCAAATAGCCGAATGATCAACGCAAGGGATGAAACAACCTTCTTGTTAGAGCCAGGTATTGGAATGGAGATAAGCAGGGCTGAACCATTATTTCCAGCCACCAACGCCACTAGATCGATAACCTAATTAATTCTACTACGAAAGGGAAACTGTGTCTTTGGGCCAGTGATTATACTGGACGAAGAAAAAACGAGAAATGCGCCACCAGTATTCGCCTGAAACAGTCAATTTACCCCTTGAGAAACATTGTCGCTTGTGATCTGCGACCCCTTGCAGCCGCTTTCGACCCTGAGAGTATAGGTACACGCTAATTGGTCCTGCTAGGAATGCATGTCCCTTGTGGCTTACAGCATGGAGGAGTCGATGGCCCTTTTGGTCGAGATGGATAATAAATGTTTAATTCCGACTCTGCAATTGAAACACAATATTCTATCAAGGGGATGCACTAAAACTTAGGACCTCTATCGTAGGTGACAAAAGGCCTCAGGTAAACTTGGGTAAACTTAGTGTAATTTAGTGTATAGATAGAGGATCTTAGACTAAGTATTTTTGACACCTCAGTTTAACGTCAGAAGTCTTCGTACACCCTGAGGTCTATCTAGATAAGACATATAAATACCTCTAGTAACCGTCGTTTTAATGATTATCTACTTCCGTGATACACGTAAGCGACCCAAGGAGCAGGCCTCTCATTCTCATCCTCGTCCAGAGGCACGATATCCCTTGCCGATCTCCCGCCACTCAACCCATCCTCAAAGCGGCTCTCGCGATTTTTGACGTTGACTATCGATGCATCAAGATCCCCTTTGACCGCCCGCATATTCGCATCAGTCACCCAATTATCACGAATCTTCCGAACAGCTTTATGCAGCCCCCGACATACAGATCCATCATCCATGCCAGAATCCTTCAGCTCTTGGTAGACTGTCTCCGCAACATCAACGCAAGCCTCATCGCCGACCTCCCAGAGCGTTCCGACCACGTGCCTGAACCCAGCTAGTCGGCATGCACTGATCAAATGCAGACTCTCATCCAGCAGGCGTTTTTCTTTGATCTGGCTCGTTCCACAAGCTGAGAGATATGCCAGGAACGGTGGATTGTCGCGCAGCTTGAGATTTAATAGATCAGATACTGCCAAGGACTGAGTCTGCCAATCTTCAAGACGTAGTTGACTCTTCAGTGGGCTCGTCTCGTCCGTCTCTCCATGACCGGCAAAGTGGAAGATGTCACAGTCCTTCAACTCCGCGAGCACTTCTTGAGTCTGTCTTTTTGGTTCCACAGTAGATAGCTCCATCGATTTGCACACCTCTCGAACAATCGATATCTCTTTAGGGGCATGAGGGAGGCTGGAACTACCCGGCGTTCTCTGCATGGCAACCAAAACCGCCTTGGCAGACGAGTTTCGTTTATCCTTCGCTCCACCCTCTAGAATAGCATTCAGGGATGAGCTATAGGACGACATGACTCTATCTATGACGGTGTGACCAGTTTTGTCTTGGTGGTAGCCAGCTGCGTGCAGTGGAAAGCGACTCAATGCTCCCGTGGGGACCCAGCATATCTGCGGCCACTCGCCGGAAGGCGTCTCCGTGTAACCAAGATGTTCAAGAATAGGTTCCGTGATAGTATCCCAGAGCCACTCCAAAGTGTTTAGACTTCCCAAGTTTCCGTCGCGGAGTCTCCGTTCTAGCTCTTCTTCAGATAACTTAGGTAGGGGCATGGTCTCAACGACGTGCTTAATAATGAAGGCATCACAACGAAAGCTGATATTAATAATCACAATTGGGCCGTTCCTCGTAAAGCCCGTGAAGCCTGTGTTGTCCGGTTTCAAACGTGTGCTAAAAGTCTCCATGAAGTCGTCGACAATTTTGCTCGCTTCTAACCTCCTAGTAAGTTCTGCTGTGCCGGACGTCAGCTCATCGGAAATAAGACCTGGTAGCTGTACAGGATTCTCAAGTCGTCCTATACTACTAAGAAGCGTTTCCTTGTACGTCGGCTTCAGGTCTGCAAACTTTCGGCTGTCAAAGTCAAGACGAAGATCATACAAAAGGTCCGCGGCAACTCCACGACCCCTTTCTAGTAGAGCCAGACTAGCGCCCTCAACTTTGCCGGCTTGGAGTGAAACGGCGGCGGCGAAAGATGCAAGGCCACTGATTCTTGAAAGAAGAGATTGGGCTTCTGACCATCGCAGATAACGGGGTGTGTAGGCAGGGATAAGTTCGAGTGCGTACTCGGCAATCTTCAAGCCCTTCTCCCAGTTCTCGAGAGTTTTGTACGATTCCATCAATCGCTGTGCAAGCACTAAACTGTCGGATATGTTTGCAACTGGCATGAAGACCCAGAAGTCGCTTTCGTCTGCGTCGATGGCCTTGAGAAGATCGTCCTCACAATTCGTTGCCTTGTATTTGGTCGTGTAACACAATCCCAATAGGCCTGCAATATCAACAACTTGGAAAGCTTCTTGTGCCTCAACATCCACAGCATCCTGTGCGTAGCGAATGGCTTTCTTGATATCATTGAGAGTACCACCGTAATGATGCTTCGCGAGATAGCAATTTGCCAAATTCTGTAGCACCTGGACAACATCTGAGACTTCCAGTTCCTTTCGGGCTAGCTCGAGAGCCTTCTCTGAATTAGATATCGCCATCTTCATGTCCTCCGGCTCTTTTGTCAGCTCAAATCGGATAATATAGGCACTACCAAGCCATGGAATCCTTAGATACTCCGGGAGAGGGGGGGTGAGATATAGCTTGATGGCAGCGTCAATATCTTTGATGTTTCTGGTAATCATGAACTTGAAACGGTAGGCACTGGCTAGGCCTGGAATAAGTTCCTTGTCGTAGATATCTTGATCTTTCGCTTGTTCAAGCAGATCAATGGATTCTTGCAAATCATCTGCATCCTTGAATACTCGGCACGAGACAAGCTTAGAGCACCCGAGATGACGCAGCCACTTTGCACGTTCAACCTCATTCTCCTTTGCAAAGTTAAGGCATTCTTGATGTACTTCCAATGCCATTTTCAAGTCATCGAGTTTGTAGTTGTAGAACAGCTTGTCGGAGTATAAATAGCCGAGACGACCAAGAACATCAGGGCGCATAGGATCTTCCGAAGAGAGGCGACTGATGAGTTCTCGAAATTTTGAGATGGCCATATCCAGGTGACGAAGACGGTCCTTTTGGTCTTCTTCGCCGCAGTCAGAGGCTATCGACCTCTTGTAGTACTCTTCGTAACACCTACCAACGAGGTGAAGTCGTGTGGAATACGTAATATAGCTATCTTGAATAAAGGCGAGTGCCAAATTCGAAGCTTCTAAAGCCAGGGAGAGGTAGTTCTCATCGTTTGACTCTTGGTAGTATCTGAAATATTGCCCCGCGACGGCAAAGAGACGAGGGTGGCAGTCCCGCTTGTCTGGGAGTAAGGCATACACACGTCTCTCGTTGACGAGCGTGAAAGACCCTTTCGTGTTGGTGCCAAGATGAACAGTGTAAGCCCCATCAGGAGAACTTCGAACCCAGTTGAAATACGCATCATCTCTCTTCAATCTTTGTCTGCATCTGCGAGCCTCTTGATGAAGCTCTTCGGACTGCTCAAGATCGCTTGTAATACCCTCTCGGAGGTACTTGTGCTGTAGGCAGAACGATAGCTGATCCGATGCCAGGTATCGATTAGCACAGTCTGGGAATGTTTCTCCAAGTGTCAGGTTGTAAGCTTTAACCCCGTACTCGATCGCCAAGTTTAGATCAGGGGACCTCCCTGTCTTCATAAATCGTCTATGAAGAGCCATAGATAGAACTGAAAGATAGAATGATCTGCCAGGGTGATCTTCGTGAGAGAGCTCCACGGCCTTCTCAGCTGACATGATCGTCTCTTCTAGCTCGCAGCCGTTATGTGAAGTCGTTATGCTACCTTCTAAGCAGAGCGCAAGGCAGCACAAGTGCCAAGGCAGGTCGGGACTGTTTTGTGGAACAAAGTCTAGACTTTCTCTAGCATATCCCATTGCTAGATCCTTCTCGTCCGTACCCAAGAGCATCAACGCCATGCTACTAAGGTAGCGAGACCTCAGCTCTGGGTTGTGCGGCTTGGCCTCCAAGTGTTCATGTAGCTTGTTCGAAAGCTGATACGATTGCTCCATATCAAGAACATACGGGATATGAACGCGGCCACCTCGGAAGCACCACATGGAGAGACCATCAACATTTCTCGTTTCTCTTTCAAGGTCCATCGCTTCCTGGAGGTGTTTCCGATCGCCTATTGCGACGTATAGCTCACAAAGCAGCGATGTGAGATTAGCATGAGAAAGATAACACGTGAATTCACCAGGCTGTAGATTTTGCCTCTCCAGTTTGATAGCTTCTTCCAAGTCAGAAAGGTTTGGCGTCCTCGAGTACTGCTCGTGCAGCGCTATTGCAAGTCTATGGCGAATGATACAATGGTGATTAGGGTATCTGTTTGGTAGTGAACTTTTAGCAAGTCTTGCCATCTCAACTGCGAGGTCTAGATGTGTAGCGTCGTCGGTTATGCGGTACTTCCAGAGAAGACACTCTACCAACTTGCTCAGAGGCTTGGTTGGAGCGTTTGACATGGTGGACTGTCTCATCGTTTGTAAAAGATCAATGAGGTGATCAATATTAGGCAATGTCTTGTTTATGCGACACTGCTGGTAGATTACCTCGCCGAAATTGTTCAGTGCCAGCGCATAGTTTGTATCGTCTACTTTGACCGTCTCGAAAATGCTCGTTGCGATGGTGGCGGCTTCAGTGAGGTCAACAGTATCTCCAGTTCGCTCGTGCTGGAAGCAAAGGCAATGCGCCAGCTGTAAGGAATACCGTTTGTGGTCTGCTGAATCTGGTTCTGTTTCCTGAACCAACTGCCGGAAAATGACTTTTGCCTGCAAAAGTAGGGGCTGAAGAAAGTCGAACTCGGAGCGTAACTGCATTAGCCGGCTGCCCAGGCTGCTCCGCAACGCCTGACTAGGTACAAGTTCGACCATCTGTCTCAGAATATTCACAACATCTTGAAGGTCACCACCCCTGCCCTTGACTTCATATCGTTCATACTGCCGTAGACATAGTTCGTGAAGAGAATCCATTCGGCTAGTACCAAATAGTTTAATGCATGCAGGCCACTCGATGGCTTCAGCAAAGTGTGCTTGGTCGGCTGTAGCCTCAGTTCTGAAGACCCAATCACTTGCCAGCATGCTGAAGAGCGTAGCTTTCGACTTGGGGCCAGGTGTAAAGAGGATCTTTGCCACGGTCGCTGCTGATGCCATTGAATCATCAAGATCGGCCAGATCCCCAGTCTGCTGATAACGAGTATACAACAGGCCACTCCTAAATCTGTGACATCTGACACTCAGTGACTCTAGGCTTCCGCGTTCCGCGTCTATTGCTCTTTTGGAGTCCTTGGCGCTCTCGTTGATATGTTCCATCATTCCACTTAAACAGTAGAGGCAGTAGAAAGATTCAGCACGGTACTGTAGAATTGTCTTCTTTCTATCGCCTAGACACTCCAGCAATATTTCATCACAGATGTCTATGGCTTCGAGTATATCATACTGGTCCCAGGTAGCAGGAATCCGCGTAAGAAGGGCCTCTATGAGAGTTTCTGATGGACCAAAGTTGGCATCGTTGGAGGCAATTCTGCATATCTGGATAGCTTTGTCAACGTCTTCGATTGCTTTGCTCAGAGAATATCGATGAAGAATAATTGAACCAAAGTGGTCCAGCCATTCACCCCGAAGGGGAAAGTCGTCAGGGATGAGTTCAAACGCAGCATACGATTTGTTGATGCCTTCGTCTATGTCTGTGAAGGCTGAATCCAGATCTGATCGCTCAAAGGATTCATCCCCACGACCAAAGCTGAGCATGTCACCGGTGTATGGAGGTCCCTGTGCGGGGGGTAGATAGATATGCTGTTTTGCGGCTTTTATGGAATACTCCATGTCCCAGACAGCTTTCTTGCGGCGAAACCTTAGGCAAAGCATGTCTCCTAGGACTAGCAGACACTTTGCATGTTGAAAGGCAGTGCAGATGTACTCCAGAGCCTTTCGTTCCAACTCGATTGCATCACCCAAGGACTCCTCTGTTCCAAAGCGTAGATAGTGCTGTAAAATGAGCCTCGAAAGCTCACAAAACATTCGTCTTTCTTGAAAGCGTGTCGGTGTCGAGAGGAGAGCAGTTTTTCGTGATTCGATCTCCTTGTTGAGCCAGTCATCGGTCGTGGCAGGGTCCAACCAGTCTACGGCCTGACTATGTGTGTCATCCGGGGCAAGTTCTACTCTAGGACGGTACTTGAAGAATGAATCTTGAGCTCTATCATGCGTTTCCATCCCTTCCATGTTTGCTATCTCGCCGTTGTTGCCTGTTCATAGCTCATATGAGTAAGACGCGGGGTAATTGTGCGACGGACAAGGCTGAATAAAGAAAAGTACAATGGATATTATAGAATTGGAGAAATATAAGCGGTAAACTTGTTTTCTGGCAACATAAATATGTAACGCTGTTGAAGAATCGGGATGAATCTTGTTAAGAGAGAAACAAGATATATTTTATCGCACTGTCAAGGTAGGTCAGTCTGCTTCCCGGCATTGTAACAGCATTTCTTATCAGCGGTAGAGGCGCTACGATAAGATGCTGATTGGTTGATAGGCCAGTAAAAATTGATGAGAGACACGTGAAGTTCAGAAAGCGACTTAACCTCAGTCGTTGCTTGGGCGTCTCACTTTTGCAAGCTTGAGTACAATGTAACAATGCCTTGGAAATCACTCTCAGCAATTTAAATATTATCATATTTCTCCTCGCTGTATAGAGGATAGTTAATGCGTAACGCTAATAAGTTTAGCTGTACAGCGCAAAACACTGAAATAAAATGAACTGGGTTCGATACCAACGCGTATGCTAGCCCTCCTTCTATATGCACATGTCATTACTAGGACTGGTAGGCCAACCCTGATAATACACCCTTCGTATTTGCATACAAGACATTAATCCGTGTTCCGGATACTGTCTGGACAATAAGTGATCTCGCTTGTTTGCAAGAACCAGGGCCAACCTCTTCGAACACAGGCCAGGTAGGCGTCACTGTTGCCACGATTTTGGTAAAGTCCACATTCGACCTCCTGAGATCGTTTGACTGTCCAATCCACCAAATTGAGCATTGATTAGTTTCCATGGAATAAGCCGCAATACCTGTCCCTCCCAGGACTGACTGAGCCACAGTAAGAGGTCGCTCAATGTTGCGAAATTGAAGGATCATCTGGATGCTGTTCTTGGGTGTTGTCCAAAAGACCGCAATCTCCTGTGAGCTTACCACGGCCGAAGCCAATGTTGCATCTGTAGATGCACTGCCAGATGCTGCAACTGTGGACTGGGACATGAGACCCGAACCAGTGATGCCAGCGTCGGACCAAGTGGAACTAACAATTGCACCATCCGGGGTAACAAAGTAGAGGTAGGCAGTACTGCCAATGGCCTGTGAAGTCAGTTGAGCAGTAGTGCTTGCTGACCCAGCAGGAAGCGCTTCGGAAACGGGCTGCCAACCCGAGCCGTTGATCCATCTGCAGCAACCGATGCCACCCTTTGGATCGACCCAGAAAAGGATCATTCCAATATCACCCTCTAGTAAGAGACTTGTCATGGAGCCTCCATTGGTTGTTGAAGCTACACCAGCCTGGTTGAAGGGAAACTTTTCACCAGGTCCGGTGCCGGGGGACGCCCATCCTTTGCCGGTATTAACTTGTCCATCAATAGCCCCAGCTGCCGTAATCCACCAAACCTGTTGGTTTGCAGAGTTGGCATACATGGAAGCAAGACAAGATCCTGTATCAGAAACGGTCGACGCACCGGCGAATTGCTGCGAATGCTCGTCCCAACTTCCAAGGGGGGACTGAGCTGTCTCAATAGCTCCTGCGGGGGTTGTCCACCAGACCTGCATATCGTTTGTTCCTGGTACGTAGAAACTCGCCATCGTACACTCAGGGGACACGAGAGGTGAACTGTTCAATAAAAATGATGCCATGACAGTGGACGTCGGGATGTGAAAAGTGGTATTCAAAGGAGTAGCCCATAGACCGGGTGTAATGGGAGTGCATTGGATAGCGACCTTTGCGCCCGGCGTGAACAGATTGTTGGCTTGGGCCATGGTGAAAGTGGCAGTAACACTAGGCTTTTCAACCTTGACTGGGGGAAGAGTTTGTCCCGCAATGGTCAGAGTGACTTCTTGCGCGGCTACATCCATTCCCGCAATCCATGTCCAGGTTACTTCGAGAGATCCGAGAGAAGTAAAAGTGGCCGATGGGGGGCTAGTGAAAGGCGTCGGGTTGATTGCGGGGATCTGCCAGGGATCGCTAGGAGGGCTCGATTGCCATGATTCTGTGTCCAGACCAGCCGCGATGATCTGTCCCTCCTGAGAAGCCAGA
This sequence comes from Fusarium agapanthi, assembly GCA_001654545.1. NCBI lineage: Eukaryota > Fungi > Ascomycota > Sordariomycetes > Hypocreales > Nectriaceae > Fusarium > Fusarium agapanthi. Next base: position 17,333 of record LTDI01000216.1, read on the forward strand.
GTCGATAGTAGTCCCGTCACAAAGGTTCCCTTATTCGTTGCTTCAAACGTGACGGGCCCATTACCAACAAAGGTTGGCGTCGTAGATGAGCTTGTAATTATTTTGACTTCTACACCTTTTGCCGTGTCCAACGCGCCATTAGGGTAGGTAATGGTGAGATACAACTGCTGGCTACCCACGTCGTAGTAGGTTGCCGAGTCAATCGTGGGGGTTGGGATGTCTGTGTTTAGGTCCGGGCTCGGCATTGTGTTTAGATAGATGGAGTAAAACCAAGATATCTTTAATGCTTCCGTTTGGCTGATAGTAGCAGATAAATGGTGAACCCTGAATGAGAAGGGAGTCGAGAAGCTCACGTTGTTAAATTTCTTTCACTGTTGCAGGGTGCGACACCGACTTGATCAAGGATCGGCGCCCGCGACTTTCTTACCCAGTGATTTCATGTTCCATCGCTCACATGTTCAATAGTTCAAGCTCTTTAGTCACGATTTTATATCTCCTGCATAATCACATAGCTACTGGAACGCTAATCTCGCTATCGAGTTCTCGACTCTTGTCATTGTCTCAAATTCCATGAATGGCGTACCGGGACACTCCCGATTATGCGCTAAAGCGGAAAGTAACCAATGAGAATTTGCTAGGGCGGAATTTCAGCTGCGCCTTCAATCGCCATAATCTCTGGACCAGAACAGGTCATCATCAGTGCTCACGGCCAGTCTTGCCTCGACCTGCGAAGAAATTCTCCTGTGTTTATGAATTCGAGAAAGCCTCTATTCGGATGAAGGCCCATAATATTACGTATCGCCTTCATATCTCAATAAACGGTCTTGCTGCCTAGGCCTTTACAGGCGGGCGACAACACTGCCTCGGAACCCGATGTACCGGCTGGGGTCATATTCGCAACATTTACATTTTAATGTGTTCCGTGTTTATACTTCTGCAGATAGAATTAATCCTCTGTTGCGACGAATTATAAACCCACTCTGCTTACTTTAACCGGAGGATCGTGTCATGAGACTCAAATGAGCCCCGTCGGAGTTCGGGTCTGCCCATTTTTGCTGATCGCTCACCTGCGCAAAGACGCATTTCGAGGCCCCGCATCGTAGGCTGTGCTGATGCTGATATGAGTGGGCTGACATATTAGGCTTCAACATCCCTCATCGTAATAGCCTTATGGTATAATAAGGACCAGAAGTCAGGCTGAATGAGCCAAGACAGCTGTTGAATCAATGGCCCTTATGTCTTTTACTATTATGCCATCGCGAGACTCCCCTGCCAGTTTCGGAGTCATCGGCGCTGAGACGCCAGTACTGTCGACTTCCTCATCGCCATATTCCATCATCTTCGAATGGGCAGCATTACTACCATTAGTTATTTATCTCTCCAGTAGCCGACTACCGCATAGATTAGTTGGCCAAACTGCATTAACTGGTTATGTCCCCGTCGCATTATTCCCTCGCTTGGGGGTTATAGCAACCATAGCCGATTTTCTTCAACAAGGCCAAGAGTTCTTGGATCGTGCATCTTCTGGCAATGATCTTCGTAGGAAGGTCTGGGATGTCAACTGGGGAAGCATATTCCCTTGCGCCAACGGGGCAGTAGCCGCTATGCTCAGCGCTTACGCGCTCCGCAAAGCCAATGTACAAAAGGTACCGGAAGAAGTGGAACAAATCCCTGACTAAAAAGAAGGGTTTAAGCCTCTCAAACCCAGTAGCCCGTTCCTTCGCTACCAGAAACTTCACATCCTGCGCTTTACCGAGACCACGAAACAGATCAGCCGTGCCCGATGTCTTTGGTCTCGTCTCCCCACTATCCTCGAAGTGCTTCTTCCCCTCGGGCTTCTCGGGGCTAGCATTGTCTGCTTTCTTTGCGGGCTCTACGGAACAGGTATCACAATGGTACTGGCCGTCCTCCTACGCATAAGCAGACACCTTATGGTTATCGAGCGACCAGATGGATACCTTTAAAGTCATGAGGCCGGCCTCCCGGGCTGTATGTTGGTGGCCCTAAATGAGAATGCTTCGACATGTTATCTATATACCGGCTCACGTGGAGTTATCAATACCATGCTTAACAAGACCATGGTCCAGTCGGTCCGGTGGCCGTTGGGTATCTGGCATACTTATACCATACGAGCTTTGGAGGCACTCGGCGCGGCGATCGAAAGAGAAAGGACGATATCAAAGGCCTTTTCGCTAAGGTCAAGACTTTGGACGTGCGTCTCCAAGAATGGCAAAGAAGCTTGGATCCGAAACTCAAATTTGTTGGCCGTGACTTTCTATCGGAAGTTGAGGTTACGAACGAGCGTGAAAGAACTGGACAAGAGTTTGAAGATCATCTGTTCCGCCTAAAAGGGCTTTCTCTAAAGCTGGCGTTCGAAAATGCGAGAATCTTGATTCACAGACCTCTTCTATCATTCAAAACGACTAGCTTGACTTTAACAACCACTGCCATCTCGAAGACTGACCCATTTCGGCGGGCGATGCAAGAATGTAGGGAGGCTGGCACTGCAGATATCGAAAGTAGCTTCAACCCCATACCTCTTGGAGGCATCCGAAACATATGCTATAGCTGTTGTGTCACTGCACCTCTTGACAGCGGGTATGACACTCTGTATTTCGATGACCTTTGATCCTTTGACCTCCAGCTCTATTGAAGCAACGTCTGGACTACGGCAGCTAATGCACGTACAAAACCTTCTCAAGCATAAGTCGGTGGTTGCCGCACAGAGTTTGGATATCACAAAAAGACTGATGGATCTTGTGATGAAAAAACCAGGCATTGATAGGTCAGAGACTGCGCTTGTTAGTAGTCCATACTCAGAAGTCCCTCCGAGAGAAGGAAGCGAAAGTTGCTTTACAGCGCCCGAGAGAGAATTTTCGGGCCAAGAGCCAATGCCAGGGGCAAACATTGACTTGAACTCGCCACCCGCGGTGAATAATGGTAGTATAACTGCTACACTGAGCATTAACTTCGCAGATCAAGACATCACCATCAGCGCAGACACGTCATGGGATGTCACCCTTTTAGAATATGAACAGGGTGGGTTTTCTTGACTTTCAGCGATGTAACTGCCAGATATTAAAGACACTAACTATAGAAAACAGCGGCCAGTCGTCTATTCACTGGAGATATAACATATGATCCAGGTGACTCGATTCTAGACAATCCTTTCTTGGAGCAAAGCCAAGGCTGGATATGGAGTTGGAACTTTCTGGCCTAGGTGAGAAAAGTATTTGAACGGTGATTCTTCGACGGTGGGGGTTGTATTTGGCTGTCCGAGAACGCATTGGCGACGGGGCTCACCATGAAAGCGCATATATTTAAGCCGAAGGGGATAAATTACGCCGTATCATAGATGGTATTAGTACTGAGCTTTTAGTAAACATTTGTGATTGAATAGTATAAGAGAAGGAAGAAGACGGCGAGCTATATCAAAGAGCAGGGCCAAGGCCTAGATGCAATGCCCTACCAAGAAGCGACCTGGGGTAAGTTTCTAACTAGTCTTAAATCACTTCGGGACCGCAGCATCCTTTCTTGCGGCAAAGGGATAATCCACATAGCCCTCCAAATCGCTGCTATAGAACGTCTTTCTCTCATACGGGTTAAGTTCTAATCCCTCCTTGATTCGATACACCAAGTCCGGATTGGCCAAGAAGTTTCTCCCAAACATGACCATGATCTCCTTATCAGGATGTTCTTCGTCAACGAGCCTTTCCGCTTCTTTCAGTTTATACCCGCCGGCAATGAGAAAAGGGCCCTTCCAGAGACCATATGCAAAGTCGAGCTTCTCGCTGCCATGATATTGATAGTCTTGGCTGCCAGAGATGCGCGACTCGATCAAGTGAAGATAGGCCAAGTTGAGGCGGCTGGCTTTGTTGATGATGTCTGTGAATTGAGGGATCGGGTCTTTCATGCGCATGCTCTGAAAAGTACTCCATGGACTGAGACGAATGCCAACCCGCTCTGGACCGATGGCTTGTACAGTACGTTCCAGGATCTCGGTGATGAGACGGGACCTGTTCTCAATGCTGCCGCCGTATTCGTCGTCGCGCTGGTTGCTGACGTCTTGAAGAAATTGGTCGAGCAGGTAGCCATTAGCCCCATGAATCTCAACACCATCGAAGCCGGCTTTGACCGCGTTCTCTGATGCAGTTACGAAAGCCTCGACCATTTCATGAATCTCTTCCAGGGTCATTGCTCGGGGCTGGGCGGGACTGCCTTCGATAGGGATTGCACTCGGTCCGATAATGTCGATTCCTTCATCTTTCGCAACTTCGACGGTTGCAGCACGACCCATCGCAAACAGCTGAACGAAAATGAAACTGCCCTTACGGTGCACTTCGTCTGTGATCTCTTTCCAGGCAGAGACTTGCTCTTGGTTCCAGATTCCAGGCGTTCTGGCGAAACCTCCACCGGCAGCAGGGGAGACAAGAGTTCCCTCTGTGATGATGAGGGTGCCTGGGATGGAAGCGCGTTGACCGTAGTACTCCTTCATAAGGGCGTTCGGGACACGTTCAATGCTTGCTCGAAGGCGTGTAAGAGGGGCCATGCCAATGCGATGTTGGACTTTGATGTTGCCGACTTTGATGGGCTGGAAAAGGCGTGAATCTGACATTTTGAATGTTTTTTTGGTTGCAGTTGTATAGACTATAGTTGATAAGAGTTCAAATGTGTTCACTGAAGAGTGACTGATCTGAATTCCTTCCACGGTCCGGCCATCTTTCTCTCTTTATATCTGCCAGTTCGGACTAATGACATACAAAGGTTTTGCGTTGGACCCATCGTAAGATTACAAGCTGATAAATCTTCCATGAAATGAGTATATTATCAACCATTCTCACTTGCAGTGTTGACACTTGGACCTCGTGCTATCAAGGCTTAGACCTGTCAAAATACGGAAATGAGGTTGTCCTCGATGCAGGAACGAGATACTTCCGAAATAGGAAACGAGATGTTACCCAAGGCGGTCTAGCTGATCTACAACAGGGGAAATGTGGATCTTGCGGTGGACGATTTCTAAGCATCGTCCAAGCTTACGGTGAGAGCAACCAAGAGCCAATTCTTTCTGACCTGGATGGCGCCATAATACTTGCCACAAACGCATACTCGCCACAAACGCATACTCGCCACAAACGCATACTCGGAGCGCTTCAAGGACCCAATTTGGTATAGAAACAGTATGTTGTGCAGTCCATCCAATACGTTCCTGCTGACCATGGCTAGTGGCGCACTTTCAGTTCGTCACTGTGCAGGGGACGCCTGATAAGAGCAGTGATAAGGCTGCTAGGCGTCTCGCTCGATCACACGCTGTGAAGCAGGCCTTGCAGAAAAAGCGACAACGGCAACAGGAATCGATGCAACATTTTTCTGTGAGGACATTAGAAGATGAACAGGAACAAAGGAGAAGACTTTGCAAGAACCGATGCGATGGGCAAATATCGCCTTCACCTGCTACGCTATCTGCAAGTCTGCTCGATCCCTTCCAAAGTCTTCCCGTCAACTCCAAACGGCTACAGATCTTACTGAACGATTGTGAGTTTTCTAATACCACCCCAGACATCTTACTAATGTATCCCAGTCAATGCACGCCAAGCTCCGGAGCCTGTATTCAGCGTCGAGGATGACTTTCAGAACTTCCAATCAGTGTTCCGATCTGGGCTCATTGATCCTGCTCTGTTGAATGCCGTGATGCTCTCCTTAGCCTTCACCGCAAATGGCGGAGTCATTAATAAAGAATGTCTTGTATACCGAGGTCAAGCGATCCAGCATGTCCGTGAAAGAATGAGTATGCCCGACAAAGTCGTGTCGGAGTCAACCATTGGTGCCATACTGTTACTAGTCGGTGTCGAGGTAAGATCGTCGCATTGCTCACATGGAAGTATGTTCTGACTAACTTATCAGGCACGGCTTGGTACAATTTCGCAGGTTCAGCTTCACATGGGTGCAATACAGTACCTCCTCAATGCCTGTGAACCAGTCGTTGTAAATCTCACTGAAGGCATCAAGCGCGCCATATTTTGGTACGTAGATCTGATGAGCTCAAAGTCATGCTCTTACTCTTTGACAGGCAGGACTTGAACTCTTCAATCATGGTGGGTTCAAAACGCATAGTCGACCATACCACATTTACCGAACTCCAATGGCAGCGAGACACAATAGCCCCAGACTTCTTTAAGCTACCCTCAGGCTTCCAAGTACGCTGTCACTTATTCAGCCGAGAATTCCTGGATATAGTCAGAGACATACACGCTCTTCAATGCATCAGAAATATCTATCAACGTACCGGCCGTCCAGTATCGACGGTAAACATCAACAGTCACACAGCATCTGTACAATCTCGTCTCCAGGCTCTCCCAAATACCTGCCCCGTATCCAAAGCTTGCCATCTCGCAGCATATATGTGTTCAGTAATGCTGTGCTGCAAAGTTTGGTGCGCTTTAGTAATTCCCGTGAGTCCCCCGTAGCCCTTGAAAGCACTCGCTGACTTGCAAGTCCAACATTACTGCGCAACTCCTCAAAGAAATTGAAAAGGTCCGTTATGAGTCCGTATGGGACGAGCATTCAGATTTGTTGCTTTGGTTGATATGTGTTGGTGGAGTGTTTGCCCCTGACGGGTCTGTTCGCTCCAGTTACACCGCACTTTTGCGTTCGACGGGTTTCGAAAGACCCAGTTCATGTTCGGACACAAACACGGTATTGAGCCAATTCATCTGGTCGGACTTGGCCTTTGGATCTGCTGTTAGGAAATTTCTAGAAGAGAGCTCAATGCACTTTTGACGTCGAGCACGTGATGTAAAACAGATTGATCAAGAAGCAAGCTAGCTCAGGTAATGAATAATTGTTCTGGAAAAGACCACATGCACACCAAAATGGACTGTTAGTCAGTGCATGTATTTTAGGTGGAAATCTTAACAGATTGCTAAGCCATTAACGTTATGAGGGGCCATTTGCTCAGCATGACGTCACTGTGCTTCTTTTGACGTCTTTGATATCTCAGCAATCGAATTCTATTAATCCTCTTAATTAACCTCTTCTCAAATACACCATTACAATCAGTAAAATCACATCAAGTAATTGATCTGAACAAAAATGGCTGCAAAGAGCGTCTTTATGTAAGGTCCCTCCCAAAGTCCCAATGTCACCGTAAGCTGATGCTGACCCCTCGCTTAGTACTGGCACCACCGGGTTCATTGGAGGTGATGCATTCTACACATTGCAAAAAGCGCATCCTGATTGGAAGTATACTATCCTTGTCCGAAGTGAGGATAAGGGAAAGGATGTGCAGAAGCAATATCCCGATGTGAAGTTGGCGATTGGATCGTTGGATGACTCCAAGGTCATTGAGAAGGCTGCTTCTGAGGCCGACATTGTGATTCGTGAGTATGAGCTATCGCAGGTATTCTTATTCACAAAGCTAACTAGCTTAGATACCGCTGAAAGTTCCGATCACCAAGGAGCTGCCAAGGCTATCGCTGCCGGCCTTCGATCTACCCACTCGAGCTCAAATCCCGGCTACTGGATTCACATCAGCGGCACGGGCATTCTCTGCTGGTATGACATGGACAACAAGCGCTACGGAGAAGCCCCCCTCCCTGATCAAGCCTATAACGACCTGGATGGAGTTGACAAGGTCACTTCTCTGCCCGACACCGCCTTCCATCGCGACGTCGACAAGATCGTCCTCGACGAAGCTGCCAAGGATCCCAGCGCAGTAAAGGTTGCCATTGTATGCCCTCCCACCATCTACGGAACAGGCCGAGGACCCGCCAACCAACGAAGTCGTCAGATCCCAGGCTTGACGGAGACAACTCTCGAGAAGGGCTTTGGTCCCATCATTGGCGCGGGCGAGACAGAGTGGGACAATGTGCACGTCCATGATCTCTCCAATCTGATCGTTCTTCTTTCTGAACGCGCAGCTCCATCTGAGAAACAGTCCGACGAGCAGGAAATCTGGGGTCCAAAGGGCTATTTCTTCGCTGAGAACGGCAAGCATAAATGGAGCCAGATCTCTGCTCTTATTGCCAAGGAGGCTAAGAAGCAGGGAGTTATTGATAGTGATGAGACCAAGGTTCTTGAAGTTGATGAGGCGCAGAAGAAGTTGGGATTCCAAGCTCTCTCTTGGGGATTGAATAGTCGTGGTGAGGCAAAGCGGGCGAGGAAGTTTCTTGGTTGGGAGCCGGTGGGTGAGAGTTTGGAGGAGTGGATTCCTGAGTCGGTGCAGATTGAGGCCAAGCGATTGAACAAGGCTTAAACAGCACACTGCAGGTATTTCCAGTTTTAAATGAGCAGCAGAAACCAAACACCGAATTCCGACGCTCAATGAGATGAACCCACAATCATTGCTGCGTGAATACATTTAAAAAAAAAACAGACTGTGGCGAAATGCCTTGGGATTTTGATTTCATTTCTTGTAAAAGTCATTTCTAGGCCCTGTTGCGTGGTAAAGAGAAGAGGATACTACTTGAAATGAGTTTGTTATGTGGAACTACCTTAGGCATAGATCTGTCGTTCCTCAACGCTCCCAGGTTTAAAAGATCATGTCGCAAGATTCTCTTCCCTATAACCCATCGACACCATATTCTCGATGTAGTCGCCTGTCTGATCCCAAAATTCGAGCTGGTTCCTCGCGAAGAATCTCCGCAACAGCATCAGAAGCCTTAGCAGCAACAGGAGCACCCACCGTAGCCATCGATCCCCACCACACAGGCACAACTACTAGCATACCTAGCCCAGTCACAGCACCAAGACCAACACCGGCTGCCAGACAAGCCCCATTGGTTACCCAACCACCACCTATTAACCATGTTGCTCCAGCTGCCATATTTGCTTTGCTATTACATCCTTCGGGGTCTAGGACATTAGCGACATCATCAAGCAAATTGGGGTTTGCTGCAGGGAGGTTAAACGAGACCAACTCTTTACCACCATGCTTTGGTCCCACTATTCGCAAAGGCTGAAGCTCATCGGGAAAGTGAAGCGGGACCTTCACTTGGATCTCATACCATGCTGGAATAAGCAGATGAAAAGTCACCTTGGAATCTTTAGGCAACGATTCTCTGGCTGCTTTCATGCATGCACACAGACAATCAAGGTCATCTGTGTACGCACAGAACGTAGGAGGAAACGGTTCGTCTTCCATCAGCTGCTGAAATCGCCAGTGCCATGTAGTATCGGGGTGCCAGACAAAGAATCTGTGGCCATCGCCACTGTATCTCCTGATCTGTGATTGCACGAAGCCGTGGACAACACGGGCAAAGCCATCTGGTCCAGAGCCGCCCGAAGAGACTAGGATGTTCTTTGCCCGTAACTCGTCCTTGATACCCTCGAGGTTGTGGTTTATCATTCGTACTTCCTTAACTACCTCTTCAAGGGCCTGAAGTATACCATACATCATCGAGTTTGCCATGATACAGACACCGCTGATGTTTTTGTTCAAGTTGCTTATACTTTCATCCACGCGTTCGGCCGTCTTTTGCCATGCAACAGCAGTGCGTGAAATGTCTTCGGAGGCTTGTGTCGCACTCTTGGTTATGGTATCAAAGTTCTGTCCGATCGAGTCTGCCGCCTTGCTTGTGGTCGCCAATGTAGCGGTCATCACTTTCGCACCGTTTTCATAAGCCTTGATCGTCTTGTTGCTGCTGTCTAGTACCTTCGAGACGTCTTTCGCGATTGGATCAACATGGCTTCTGATCGAACGATCAAGTTTCTGCCGCTCCGCCGCGGCGGAACCTTCATAATATTCTTTGCGCATGGTCACAAACTTCGCACCGCCTTTGACGACGCTGATACCAGACTTCACCAACGGATGTTGCCCCAAATCGTATGGACTGTTAGTCGTAGAATCGGCTGGGCTTTCCGCGCCTTCCGTCGAAGAAGGATCTGCCATGTTTACGAAAGATTCGATCAACGGGGTCGACTCGTGAGCCAAGGTGTTGGCGACAGTTTTGATGTTAGAGGGGCTTCGGTTACCGGTCGGTAACGTCAAGATCGAGAAAGCGGTACAAGAGGGGAATTGTCAATTGCCTGGTACTCACGCATACAAAGAGCAAGACAGAGAAACGTCTTTGTCGTCCCCTTTTGAATGTGCTTGTGCGGGTTTGATGTCAGCCCAATGCAATGGATGTTTTTGAGGCCACCTAGGCGCGCGCTTCCACGTCTAATTGGAACGCTTAGCAGCTGCATGTCAACTGAGGCCAGCATCCAATCGATCTGCATAGGTCACAAAGTGATTCATGTTCGAGAGCTATAATATATAGATAGCCTATCTGTATGCCCTCATTGAGGCCGCCTCTTTTGTGATCCTCAGACTTTTGAAGACAGCGTCGTCTTGCTTAAAACGCCTTCGCAGCCACGTCCTAAATCATCTCAACAAATATTACGCATAGCAGTACAAAAATATGTTCACTATAGGAATCTACATTGTGGCAGTATATAAGATGCCCTAGCGCATACTCTTTCACCGTCATTTGCGTCACGTAGCCTGGACAGACTTCTGGTGTAAGAAAGCCAAGCCGCTGACAGCCAGCCTCATCGCATCTCCGGATAGGAGTGGACCAGTCTACAGCCCAGCATTCACTACTGGTTTGCCAGTCTTGGGTCACAAAGCCGTGCCACACCCTACATTCGTATTACAGATGAAGGTTGTATATCTAGTCCAGGGTATGTCTGTATGTGTACTAAAGTAATGGATCTTAAAGAAAAGAAAGATTAACACCTATATTCAAGGTTGAATACAATCAGCTACCCAACTCGGCACTAGTACTACCGATTACTCCAAGGTCGAGACTGACATCGGTTCCAAATCTACCAGCGAGCACCCTTTGTTACCAAGATCGCAAGGCCAACACTCGCAAACAACCATAGCAGCATACTGAATCTGCGCAGACTTGTCAAGATCGCGGCAATAAGTGAAGGTCCTTCTGTCCGGGTGTGCCCTGCATGAGTGTCCCTGGTCACCACACCACAAGGCTCCTAGGTTTCCTGTGCCGTCGTTCTTATACTGGAAGTCTCCATCTTGAGGCTTGACATCGAATGTGCCACTAGGAAAGTGGTCGTCTCTCAGAGCATCGATCGATAGGGTATCAATAGATATGTCGGCATGAGTGGCGAGAGCTGGGTTGAGCGCACACTGCGATGCAGTCCCATAGTCGGTGGAGTAGAATAGCCAGTTCATTGTGTCGTAGAAGTCTTTATCCATGGGGACTCCGTGGCGCTTGTTCTCGAGGATGATGTTGAGTGCCTTGGTGGGACCTGCGGGAGGCGCCGGTTGCTTGGGCGAAGTATCATCCTCATCTCCATCTCTCTTCTCATAGGCTGCGTTGGGGGTACCAAACATGCCTTCAAAGTAATTCTCGGTCGCATACCATGCATAGGTGTCAGCTGTGAAGAAGAGTATCAGTTAGTACCAAGTCTTGTAAAGGTTGCTTGCTGCTTACCATGCTTCGCCGTGCGAGCGCGCCAATTCTTGTTTCTGGCGAGTCTTTCCACCATTTTAATCCCATAAGCCTTAACATTGGAGTCGTTATTGAGGAGTTGATCAGTGACAATAACTTGAGAATTCCGTCAGAATTTGTAGCTTAATTGTCATTGCGACAAAAACCACTCACTTTCATCCGTTGATGCCTCCGCCAGTGCGGGAAGATGTGTCAGCTCGTGGAGCAGAATTTTACCCTGACCGACCATGAGGTTCGGGTTCTTTCTGTCACCCTCTGGTGCCTTTCGGAGATTGTCAACTATTTCCCCCAGAAACTCTTGACCGGGCGCCCAAAAGGTATCGCAAAGACCAATGGTAGACTTTTCGATGGTCGCCTCGGTGGAAAATGCGTAGGCGCCGATGGAGCCAGATAAAGACTGAATCACATTTTTACGTGTCATTTGGTCATTTGCTCCCCTGTGGTCCTGGTAGATATCTTAGCAAGAAATCTGCATCTTGCGACCATTCTTACTCAGTTCTTCGATATTGTGGAAAATAGCTGTCGACTGGTTAGCCTTACTGAGCTGCATAGCCTCGTTTTCTCTCTATTTCTAAATGATCTGGCTATCGCCGAAACTGAAGTTTTGCAAAGGATCTTAATTAAAGGAATGTCAATAAAAGATCTGCACAGCCTAGTCGTGTCTATAATACTACGTAGTTTGAGAATGGAGAACTGAAAGAAGCTTAATTAGTAACTCCTTAATTACAAGGATAACCATGTATAATTAAAGTGGGATTGAGATCCTTCTAATAGAAAGGATTTTTAGTGGTTTAAGAGTTTTACTGAACAGGACTTTTAAATCGTAAAGGATACAGTTATGAACATAATTTCTCGTCGTAGACGAAACCAGCCGGGTCTCCCAATATCTATCGCAGTGTGTTGCTATTGATGGCTACGAGTTGGGGCATGTTGTTTATAATGTCTAGCTTTTTGCGGAGAGAACTTGGTAGAATCGTGCTATCTTGAGATTCCGCAAAGTGGGCCGCGACAGCTGTAGATCACGGGATGCCTAGCGTGTGATACCTTTTCAGCTTTATTTGCGTTGCGATAGTCAATCGAACAATAGCTAGCCTTCTTGGGCTTTCAATCAGTCGTTTTAGCAACTTACTATGTGCCGACTTCCGTGATTCCAGCTGCTCAGCTCCCAACGATAACGCCTTTGTTCAGCATTATTTATCAAAATCAAAGTCTAGATGCACTCGCATGCATGTCTCAGTTTACCGACATGCCTGCTCGCCAAAGTCGAACAGCTACAAGGAGAAGCCGTGCCGTGCCGTGCCGAATCTAGACTGCCATAGGCTATACGGGTCGAGTGCCAAAAGCTTAGCACGTCTAGACTCTAACGTTAGTTCAGAAGCTAGAGGCATCGGGGCACCACTATCACCTTTCAGGGAAGCTAGACAGGCACATTCAGCTTCGGCCAAGCGAGCCACTTGTAACGGATTAGGAGACTTGACGGATTGCTGCATGCACTCCGTATCTACAGATTCATGTTCGCACCTAGAGCTGTAATCCACAGCCAATCCTCACATACTCATTGCTTGATCTCTAGTCGATGTTTTCGAATTGACAGACTCAATATCCAAGTAAATTATGCAACTTTAGCATGAGTTTAACATATCCATTTGAGCCCTTACGTTCTGACAACGCATGGCGGAACTTCTAGATCTTCGTATGTAGGACGATGAACAGCTGTAGCAGGCCATGCCGTCTGTGATCTAACAATGAATTTTTTTATTGTACCTTGAAATTTATTCATTCCATGTTTATCATGCGTCACACCAAATAGAAGCTGATCATTGGGTGGCCCAGCATTCACTACAAGTCAGTGCGTCTGTATTGTAACACAAGACTATCGTTTGGTGCTCTCTTATCACTTTCGACTTACTGGCCGGATCACCAACTGTCACTGGGTTGAAGCTATAGTCATAGTGAAATGATCTACATCGTCCAAACTCTCGATTCTGTTCTCCACATCTAGCTAACCACCGTTACTGTAACTCACTACCATCCTTTCCAACCCCCAACCCGAGGATCTCGTGATTCAAACGTGAGGGCTGGATCAGCTCTATCTAGTAGCCATACATAACCACTATTTAATACCAGTCGCCACGCGTAAAACAAAAGAAATTTCAATTAATTCTGTTCGCCGTAGATGTTACATGCCTCGTGTTATTCTGGTTTGCGGGTTGGGATTCCTTAGATGGGTCGCATACTGTCACATTGAAGCAGATTAGCATTATTTCCTTTAAACCTTTGTCATTGGAGCTGGAATCGTCCGTTTGATGGAGTTTCACTTACGTGAGACCTGTAGGCCCCTTGGTGCCCCAGGCTTTTCAAGACCCGCAATACCGTCTTGTAGAATATACACCTTGGTCTTGAGTCCTCTCACAGTTCGACTGTCAGGGACAACTGATGGATAAGTCTTGAGAAGATATCTCATGTACCAGAAAGCCATCATAGGGGAACGATGCTCGCCGATTTCACAGTTGAAGATAACCGTATCGGGCAACTTGCGAGGATCAGTAGGGAAAAGGTCCTCTCCATGGTAGTTAAATTCCCCCGGGTTATCCTTGCGTCTAAGGAAAAGTTCTTCTTCATTGTATTTGTCATTGTCTTTGACATCCCACTTAATGGCTCCCTTGAACATCTGTTTGGCTTTTTGCTTGTCTATGCATGCAGAATGTGATATTTAGATTAGCCATGGCATCCAGATGTTTGAGTGCGTGAAATATTGGGCAATAAGATACCTTGACAGTCCACAAAAAAGATCTGTTCTTTGCCATCCAATGCACTCCATAGTTGTGCTGGAGTGATTAAAGAGATCTGCTGATATGCGTAAATGTTGAGCACGCTGACAGCATCCGGGTTTACCTTGATTAATACACCCAGCTTGCTTATTGGCCCAGGTTTGTTGTTCGCACCAGATGGCGCGGGCCATGCACCATGAGCGGCTTCCATGTTGAGAATGCGGAAAGAAAAATATGAGATTCAGTGGAAGTTTGTAGTCGCTTCCAGCACGCAGGGACGATGGAATGATAAGAATAGGAAGATTGGAATACTGGTAAGGATACACGAAAGAGGGCTTGCGACTTCAAGTCGGTTCGGGCCTCTGTATAGAGATATCTAGGTTGCCATGAAGAATGAAATTTAATGGGGTTATTGGGATAGCTTGTTACCATCCCATGCATGATACCAAGTAATCACACGATCCCCGATAGGGCGGATTTAATGGCCAGGTGACACGACACTGAGTCACAAAAAGTATAATGCAAGAACGGTCTAGAATTCGGTACGTGAAAGACCTAGACTGGGTATTCAAGAAGGATCCTCTACGGCTGATAAGTGTCCCGCATCATGGCGAACACAAGGTGACATTAGTTACAGAAGAAAAATGCCCTCACAGATGTTACCAGCTTAGGCATATTCTACATGTGCTCGGCGCTACGGATACAAAGATGGAGTACTAAGAGCTGTGTGGTGAAGTGGAGATCAATAGTGCGTCAATAGTCCATGCAGGGGATATTGCTGGGGTCGGCCGATCCGCACTAGAGGCCAATCTGGGGAATCGACGGCTCTAGATCGACCAATGTAACTTGGCTATGTACTCGCGACAATTGCGTATGTTGTCCTGGTTCATTAGAGAGGCGTGACTCTAAGAAACATACACAGAATGGCGGCTCTGTCAATTATGGCTAGTAGGAGCTCAGGTGAGTAGAATATATGATCACAGCCAGACTTTGGGCAGGGAATATAGCGGGAACTTGCATTTGCCAAGCTCTAATATCTTCTTCTTGAGAATACCTTTCATCACATTCAATCCAACATCAGTGTAGCCTGTCTTGACGCAATAATTCATTACGAAATTACAAGATGGGCCTCAATCTTGCCCCGTATCATGCCGCTATGAGAATTGGCCAAGGGTAAGCACGATAGCGCCGAGTATCGCACCAACACTGACATTGGTAGTTTCAACTCCTACACACATGAGATCTTGATGAACGATGCTGTTGTCTATGACACAGAGACTCCTGGTGGCGACCATTATCAGGGCGACACCAAGCAAGTCAGTCAGATTGTCTCGTACTGCACGCGCCACGTCGACAAGATCTCTGAAGTAACGGATGCCATGAACATCTCGGCAGCTCTGAGCATCAAAACAGCGACAGCAGGTGGCGGCCTCACAGGATCCTACGTCAACTCTGACAAGTTCAAGGAGAGCACCCTCAACTTTTTTGTCCAGGTAACTGTCGTCAATCAAACCGTCATGGCTGAAGACGTGCGGCAGTTCAATGCCATCGATGGCGTCTGGAACACTGGCAGTTTCATGAAGGTATACGGCGATTGTTACATCTCTGGGTTCATTGAAGGAGGTGAGCTTGATGCCATCGTGTCTGTCAAGATCACCGACAAGGCGACCGAGTCAGATATCAAAGCTGCACTTGAAGCAAGCTTTGGACAGGGCCGTGCAGCTGGTGGCAGTGTGAATGCTTCTTTCGGTCTCGATAAGACGAATGCGTTCAAAAACTGCGAGACGACCATCACTGTTAACTGGAATGGAGGTGGGGATATCAAGCCTGCTGATGAGCTATGGTCCATCGAGTCACTGACCAAAGCGGCGGCTGCATTCCCCTACAACGTTGCTCGATGCCCGCAGAGAACCTAGTAAGTCATTCTTTCGCATTTTTGGTTCCTTTGGACGACGGACTGCTGACGATAACACGTAGTGCTATACTCACAAAGTACGAGAACCTTCTGAGCTTCCAGAAGCTCAGCCCCAAGCCAACTGTTCTTGACTACGACGTTGCCAGTCTCTACACCAACGATCTGTTGGATGCCATGATGGCTTACAAGAACATCTGGAAGAAGATCCACCTAGGTTAGTGTCGAACCTTTGTGAAAAATGCTGCGCACAAGACTTATTTCCGTAACCTACTAGACATTGCCGATTATGAGGACAACAATGTCACACTGAAGACGGCAAAGATAGAGCCTAGAAAGGTTGATGTCAAGAGGGAGATCAGCAAGCCCAAGAGGATGGAAGCCCTCCACTTCTTGCAAGATCTAGTTGACACGGCTCGCGAAAATTCTGGTGACAGCAGCGAGCAAGTGCTAGAGCTGGTCAACCTCTTGCACTCTCCCGGCGGCACCCATATCGCAAGCTCTCAGTCATCCAAGAACTTCGACTACCCCGACAACGTCGGCGTTCCGTACGAACCCGATGAGTTCGGTCTGGAGAAGGCCAGGAAGGACTGCAGACTGGAAATGCTCAAGATCGTCAAGGAGGTGGATGAAGTCATTGCCAATCCCATGCTTGCGCTTGACCCGGATCGAGATCTTCAGTACACTAATCCCACTTTCTTTCGAAGGCTACTCCCTGTAAGTTTTGCACAGACAGCACGTGCCGTTTTCCCTTTTTTCTTTCCTTTCTTATTTTTAACGGCCTGTTTTGTAGACTGTTACCAAGATTGAGAAACCCAAGCTGGTCACCGCCTCTGCCGCCCCCGCCCCCGCGCTGCATGAGAGGCTATACTATGCTCCAAAGGAGCTGCCAGACCACTTCAAGCCCATGTATGAGAAGGCTCTGAAGGACCCCAAGTCTTCCAAGTTTCTCATGACAGCGTGGGCAGGTGATCACACCAAGCATGAGCCCGGCACTGTTTTCGACGACTTTGACTCGGTAAGCAACAGCCACATTATTAAGGGCGTCAGCGTTTGGACCAACGTCAATAACGCCAATTGTTACATCGTGGCTTATCAGCTTGACTTCATCGATAAAAACAAGCCATCTCTCTTCCGCAGTCACGGCGACACGGCAGGTGTTCCCGCAAACAGCAAAAAGTTAGGCTTTACAGTGACCGATGTCGGTGACCGTATCACTTCGGTGCAGATCACGGCCGGCAGGTTTCCTGCTTTCCCGGTCAAGGTTATAAGTTCTATCACGTTGACTACCGCTAAGGGCCAGTCAGCCAAACTGGGTGAGGATGGACCCCCGGAACAGTCAGATACGCTGTGGACAGATGCTCCAGCAGCAAACTACTCTTTCAAAGGTTTCTGGGGTGAAAGCGGGTCAGCATTTGATCGCTTGGGCGTGTTCTATGGTCTTGACGAGTAGAGCACATGTTACGGTCAATAATGGCTCTCGATTAGGACAATTCTTTCCAATTTTCTCAATCTTACTTGTAGTGTAACTGAATGTAGTATCCTCGCTCCATAATCCATCATGTATTTCCCCTTGATCTAACCTTACATAATCCCTATTCATCAGTGGTCAAAGATGCTTTTGACGTGTCAGAGGCAAACTGATTCCATAGCACTAAATCGATTAATTGGTACGAGCGGCTTGATGCCAATAGTGCTACTCCTATTATCCTGTATGTCTGACTTTGCCCGATCTTCTATATTTCGAAGAAATATCGATACATAACAGCCTGTTGCTAGTTCCTGTACAGCGCTATTTGATAGTCCCTCAAATAACGATATGGCATCAGAACCACCTGGACTACTAGCCCGGCCCGACAAATATCTGAACAATGAGACCACTCCAACTCATCCCTCTCATTGACCAGCCGTAACTCCCGCATCCGCTCACGGACGCGGAAGGGCAATTTATCTACATTCTGAAGATATCCTATACTTTGTCTTCTCACCTCGTTGAACTGGGCCTGAGAAACCTTATCCAAGCCCTCCTTCTTGGACGGGTAACCATGGCAAGTGTTGGTCAGTGTGTCATAGCCGCTCATAGTCACCTGAAAAGTCTCTTCATGTGTTGATTTTTCCTTTTCAAAGGTTTTGCTGGCTGTGAAAAAGAGTACTTTGACTTTCACGGTCACCTTTTCCTTCGTTTTAGTGTCGACAGTGTCGTCGCTTGTAGCCACGTAAACACCTGCATCCCCTCCCAAGATGTAGCACGAGACGTAATAGTCACCGTAGACTTCCTGGAACTTGGCTTGGCCATTGGGCTCTCTCAGAAGTTTTTCTGCTTCGTAGGAGAGACGAGGCTCTACTTTGAACCTTATCACTCCATCGCGGACCAAACAGGTACGTGACACGCTGTATGTCTACCATTCATCAGCCAACCGAGACTGTAGCTAGACTATGATTGACTTACATCTTTGGTCTCTAGGACTATCTTGTCATACGAGCCTGTCACGCTTGCACTCAGGAATGAGCATCCAACTGCTACTCCCAAACTACCACTGGTATGCTCCATGCCAGTCGAGTGAGATGTAGACTCAGCATCGCGAAAGTTATGTCTGCCCTCCACTTTACCGTCGTAAAGCAGTCGCTGCTTTTTGAGTTCGTCAATATTGAAGGGAGATGTGGACGTGATCCAAGGATTTGGTGTAGATACAAGTTTCGATGAGAAGCCAGTACCTAATGTGAGCTCTCGATGAATCCATGGGATGACAAGCTCTCTACCAATGTCAATCTGCTTCTCTACAGTAGGCACCGGGAGGTCTTCTAGAGATAACATTGTATGGCAGTGTATGCTAACGCGTGTTGGCAAGATCTGTGGTGAAATTCAATCGCAGGTGTAGTGTAGCTGTAAGCATAGCTTAGAAAGTGTAGGGATTGTCCGTCAAACACGAAACCCTCTTTGAGAAGTTGGATCATGTGGGCAATGATTCCAATCACAAGGGTTCTTTTCAGACCGACAGTCCAGACCTATGACACACTTCAGCTGAAAACACAGGTTCCAATATTGTGTGATAGTATCATCCGTAACAATTTAGTGAGACCAGCTTAATGTCTAGATGCCTCGATGAGGATAGGATGTGAACTCATCTGTATCAGTGAAGGGTCTCGAACAAGCGACCAAGGTATGCGCTTTGATCAATAGCTCTTAGTGGCGCTAACATAGTGTACTACAGTGGGGGGCAAGCCACGCTATAGCCTAGAAATATGCATATAACAGGGTCATTGCACAAAGTATAGAGTACCTCTGTAAATAGAAGGCTCACACGCCAGGGTGTTATCTAAAGACGCTAGATTCTATCAATCCAGTTTCGGAGGCAATGTGACCGAATCGTGCCATGCTGTATGTTCAAGGAGGTAAACATGCATTCTCTTCGGCTATCGGCATCTCTCTGCTCCAATTGTGTCTCAGATTCTAAGGAACTATTGAGTAATACATGTTCTAGCCTTGGGTCCATGGGTTGAGTGAGTTTTGCGGGTTGTAAGCGAGCTGAACTCCAGGCTGTATCCCCTGGGCCAAAACCTAAATCACAGTTGTTATCACGAACGCTCCTCATGATTTCTGCTCTTTCAAATGTTGTCAGGACGTAAAGGAAAATTCAAAGTGCTCGAAACAGCTCATTTTCTTTTCGCATTCAGAATACAACAAAACTTATCTTCACCATGCCTCAGCAAGAGACTACGGTACGCCACTCCGTGGCACTCGCTAATCGCGGTACCAAGGACAACACCAAACCTCAGCCGTATGTCACTTCATCATCCATAACACAGCCAGGCTATGGCTAATCTCTGTCGGTACATAGTCCCAAACCCCTACCAGCTCTCAAGTCAATTGATCAAGTAGAGTTGAACAATCTGCAGGGCGTTAAAGTATTGGATGGTGCGGGGGTTGTCCAACTAAAAGATGATAGCTATCGCATCTCCCAGGCTGCTCGAGATGCCCATATCGATAAGATTCTCAGTCTCAGCCAAGGTAACCCATCCTTAGGCTCTATAAACTTCCCAGGAATAGAGGCCACGCTGGACAGTCCTGTGACCATGTACGTGGGCTACTTCCATCCCAAGGTTGTAGAGGCAATTAATGCATCTCCTGTAAGGCTGCTCTATATCAAGTATGCATCCAAACTCCCTCAACTGACGTGTTGCAGGAACTACTCTGCTTTACTCCCAACATAGTTGTCGAAAAGTATGTCGTTACTGAAGAGCCCTGCTCTAATTGGGGAGCGTCCAAGGTCACGTTGTCGGACGAAAGGTTCAACGAGATCCAGACACTGAATGAGAACAAACCCAATTCATGGGTCAGAGACACAGCAGTCATGAACAAGAAGGGAGAGAATGTGACTATCTGCATCATAGACGGCGAAGGCTATGTGAAAAACGACATAGAGGTAAGATGTACTGCGATTATTTCCACCGGGAGTTGTGTAAGCTAAGCGGGACATTCTAGGCTGGTCGTCTATTTACGATCAATGCCTGTAAAAAGGTCGGTAAGGCCGAAGACCACTGCACTGTAGTCACCAACATTGCCTGTGGGCAAAGTCACGGCAGTAAGTAAGCATCGGAACCTCTTGCCAACCAGTAACTAACCAGTTCGAAAGTCGCTCCCAAAGCAAATGTCAAAATCCACTACTTCTTGGGCACGATGCCTACACAAGGTTTTGTGGCATGCGCATTATCTGGTATTCAGAGGGCAATCCAGAACAACAACTTACCAGGTCGTATCGTTTTGAATATGTCTTGGGGGCTTGGAGACCAGGAGCCTGGTGCCGTTCGAACTGCCTCATACATCCTTCAGCGGCTGATAAAAGACTACAACATCATTCCGGTAGCTGCAGCTGGAAACAGTGGGGTAAGACAACGACTATTCAGCCTCTTGAACCACCTACTGACATGAAATCAAAGACATGCTTGTTAAGTATATCAAAGTCCTGGCCCCAATGTGAGCGCGGCGTGATAGTTGTCGGTAATACAGACAAGAAGGGCAAGATCAACCAGCAATCATGCTATGGTCCATGTTAGTAAACTGCTCTGTGAATAGAATGTCTTCAGAGCTGACGAAGTAACAACAGTGGTGGACGTCTACGCACCAGGTACGGACATAGCAGTGCCAGGTAGCAACCTGACCATGTCCGGCACATCGTTTGGTGAGTTTTGGATATTTTTCCTTACTTCAATCGCTTCCTTAGAATACTGACAGACCCGTCTAGCCGCTCCATTAGTCTCCGGCTTTCTGGCCAATCTTCTTTCGTCCGAAAGCCAGGATAATCACTTCGCGACAATAACTTCTGGAGAACTGTGCAAGATGTTGCAAGAGAGTTTCTCCGTAAAGACAGATCAATGGAAAGCCTCGAATCTGCTATTTCCGGGTGATGTGCGAACCATCACCGCACGCATGCCAAAGCCAGACTTGGACTCGCTCACCATTACAGTCAGTATCAAGAGTCCACACTTTTACCAAGACCAGATCGCTCATGAATGGGTATAGATGATTAAGGGCAACTATGGGATCAAGCCTCCCCGAGGTACAAAGACACACAGTACGACTCTCGATTATCTGCAGAAAATCGCAGTCGCAGTCAAAGAGAACAAGCCGGATGAGTACGAGTCACTCTTGAATAAGCGTGCTGGGGCCGAGGGCTGGGATGACATCCCTGAACTCAAGAGTTATTGGAGCGACTTGAAAAAGTTTAGGTGCGAGTATGATGTTGACAATGAGTCAATAGCAAACGATTTGATTCACCAAATGTCACAACGTTCATTTGACGCACCCGGGGTCTTTGGCTGGACCGGCAAACTCAAGCCCTGACTATTAGCTACTGAGGCACTGTCAGAACGTTATTTCTAACAAATCATGAATCATAGTCAAGTAGCTCTTCAGCCCAAGAGCTCGGAAGAGTATACGTCGTTCGTGTTGGAACATTATGCTCAGTTGTTTAGGCTGCTGCCATGTGTCTAACCCATATATATACATATACATATCGATACTTTTATAAGACATGCTACAAAATCATGCATCGCTATCCCGGTCTTTATTGTGATTTTATAGTTTCTCTCCAACTCCAAAAGCATTTTCCAGTACATCAGAGTCTTAGACTTGACCGCCCTGTCGCTGCTCGGCTAACCGCTTGTAGCTCCTCTAGTCTATAGGCCTTACTACTTCGGCCTTCTCTGCTTAGGTGAAAAGAGGTCCATGGTACCCAAAGTCAAACGAGGGATACGAAAATGAGGGACTCAGTGAGATGAAGATGTTGTCGGTCGCTTAAAACTATATGTGAAAAGCGGAGTAAAGAACGAGTGAGGTGGCGAGATCAAGACCTTCTGTTGTTTCTCTTACTGTGCCTTTCCTTCAACAGCAACAGACCAGATCTGCTGAACGCATCGAAGTCCAGCTTCGAGAAGGTCGAGTGACTTGGCGCCGGGAAAGATCTTGTTGAGATTCTCAGCGGCGATCTGGATCCGTCGCTCGGAGGAGAGGGATCCCAGAACGGTGGCATCCTGTTCGAAAGTGTATGCTGCCAAAATGACGCCACGGTTAGAATGTTTAAACTGGCTGCTCTTCTCGGTTACTGGGAACTTGGTATAGCGAATCAGAAGATCGCTGACTAGACCACCATCCTCGCCTTGCTTGGCGCGTTCGAAGACTTCCTTCCACCATCTCGTCTTATACTGGAGGAGGATTTTGGGAACCTTCACGTAGCGGACGTCACGAATTACCATCTCCTGCAGAGATGCGAAGGGTTTTGATTTGAGGATCGTCCTCTGTGCAGTATACGGGATAGCAAGAATGAGATAGTCCGAGGTGATTATCTTTCTCGCACTGTTGGCAGTAACCTCGTAAGTCACCTTGACTTGGGGCTGGAAGGGAACCTGGGGGTCTTGCATCTCGACTTCTCCGATCTCGGTAACTCTTGCACCGTACATGATATCATCAACCAATGAGCCTTTCATAAGACTATGTCAGCAGCGGTTCATGTGCGTCCCATTGAGATCATGACTTACGTTTGCCTCTTTTGGTAGAAACAAAAGCGTTAGGTACGGCATCCATTCCTTGTTGGAGCTGTTCCAAACCAGCCTGATCACCACCCTTGTTGCTTGAGAGAAACGCGTCCTTTAAAGACTCAACAAACCCGTTCTCGAAGACGGCGTGAGCGTTGCCAAGATCATATAGGTTCAAGGCGTCTTGAGTCCAACCCGCGACGTCGGTCAAGTAAGACCGCGGTGTATACTTATCAAGTTCTTTGGTGATAGCGGCATATGCCTTCTTAACTGCCCCGTTATCATACTTCTCTGGAATTTTAGGGTCCTTGGGTTCGCGGTCGTAGACCTCCCAGAAGCGCTTGACAACTGGCTTCACCGCATGCGTGAAGAGGTCATCACATGTCTTGCCCTTTTCACACTCGCGGAGATCAGGGAAGAGAGCAAGAAGCTTCCCATCCCGGTACTTCAGTAGATGATTGAAGTGATCATAGGTGATCGTCTCACCATAGCCGGAGATGCAAATGAACTTGTTCTTCATCTCAAACTCAAAGAGGTCTTTTTTGAGGCCGAAATTCTCGATGTACTTGCGCAGTAAATAGTGGTTGCCTGGGATGCGCATGGCACCGCCCTCGCCGTGGAGTCCGTGGGCAAAGGTTGGCTCTCGAAAAGTCTCGACTCTACCACCTACTCGTGAAGAAGCTTCGAGGATCGTGACTTTGAAACCCGCTTCCTTCAGTTCGTAGCCGGCGCACAGACCTGAAACTCCAGCTCCGACAATTGTTACCTAGTTTTTGGTCAGGCTGATATGAACGAATGCAATTGTACGCGATCACGGTGGCCGAGCTTTCCCATCACGCGATGAAATAGTTTTTCAGAGCCAGTTCCATCCTCTTTCTTGCATTCAATGAAATATTGAAGGAGGGGGATAGTACTCTCTGAATGGATCTCACAAGTCAAGAACTCGTGCCTGTCAAGGTTCGAAGAGTCGGACATTGTTCTTCTCAGTTGGTTGTGCTTTATGATGATGTGTCTGATGGCGTTCCAACTTCCAGCGACAGCTCTTCTCTTTTATAGAAATCTCCAATATTCCGTGTGAGAATGGGGAGAGAGTCGGGATATTGCTGGGTGGCCTATAAATCATCAGTGGCTGGTTGAGATTCCAGTATTTTGCTATCACATTACTCTCAAATTCTCAATCACAAACATATATGCGTAGACTGGTGAAAAGTTTTCACATTGCATGCGTCACAAAATGCAGGTAGACTGGGAAATTGGAAGGTAGGTATGTGATGGTTCATGGGCACATGGACTTCTAGACCCGAGTTTGATTCAGAAAAGCGTGCGTTGTCAACTCGGTGGCTAGTTGAATATCCTCATCCGATCAAGACTCCAAGTGCTCAGGACACGTAGTTCCAAACCCATTGCCGCACTCTGTTTGCACCAGTTTGTTTGCTTGGCTGAGTCTTTTGCCATCGAGGTAATACTCCTTCCACTGCCGAATCCCAAGATTAAGATTAAAAACTCTAGCATACCCCAATAACCGATCTAATTATTAGTGAGACATTATTTTGTTACATGATAACCCGATCACTTAATCCTTAGCACTCGGGACGCGTCAGTTACCCTGTATCATTGCAGTGTTGGAAGGATGACTGATAGAGTGGGCGACATCGATGATCATCATGTCAATTAAGCGCACGAGTTAGCAACAGCGAACCCGCTAGTTATCTGCCATATTCATTGCTTTTTCGCGTTAATGATCTGAGAATTCGGCATCGATATGCCCGGAGTAACGTCCTCCGATCCTTCTCCCGCTGCCGGTTCAATGCCCCCAACGGCTCCGTTTGCCCCGAACCAAGAACATTGTCACGCTCACGTGCGGGGATTTACCCTCTAACCAAAGCGAGCGCAAAGACCCCACGGGCGCGTTAACGAATCTGGGGTAGATCCGGGGTAAAAAACCTGCAGACTCGTAGCGGGCATCGGCCCAAGTCTCCCCACAAGCAAGTTTTGGGGTTGATGGATGAATGGTACGAGTCCCTCGGTTCATCTATCGAAGAGGGAAATGTCACTGCCAACCTTGGTCCAACCCCACAAAGTCAGATTGATAGATATAAAGGACTGTGGAGATCATCAGAACGAAACACAAACACCAAACTCAACCATCTTTACTTCCACTTGAGTCAAGTGTTCTTCTCTTCAAGATGTCGAAGCAAGTTGCCGAAGAAACTCACCTCCCCGACGCCGACGCCAATGACTTCCAAGGTCTCGTCCTCGCCGATGTCATCCCCCGCGATCGCAAACCATGGTATTCCGACTGGACGTTATGGAAACTTAACCTCCTCCTCCTCAGCGGTCTTTTGACTCAAACCGCTACTGGTTTTGACGCGAGTATGCTCAATGGAGCGCAATCGCTGCCGCAATGGCAGTCGTATTTCGGCGAACCCAAGGGAACGCGTCTTGGTGCTATGACGTTTGGACCGAACGGTGGTGTTCTCATTTCGATCCTCATTTCATCCCAGCTATGTGATTGGCTTGGACGAAGAAAGCCCATCTTTATCGGATCGATTACTATCATTGTTGGCGCAATTGTTCAGACTTGCTCGTATAACTATGGCATGTTTGTCGCTTCGCGTTTCGTCATTGGTTTCGGTCTCGGTATTGTTTCCACTGCGGCGCCACCTCTTCTGTCCGAAGTTACATACCCGACACATCGCGGAAAGATGACATCTTTCATGATGGTTTCGTGGCCACTTGGTGCTATCATTGCTGCTTGGGTCACGTACGGAAGCTTCCAGATGCAGAGCTCCTGGGCATGGCGTCTTCCCAGTCTTCTTCAGGGCGCTTTCTCTGTTGTTCAGGCTTCGTTGGTCATGTTTGCGCCTGAGTCTCCTCGATGGTTGATCTACAAGGGCCGGTACCAGGAAGCTCGGGATATTCTTGTCAAGTGGCATGGCTACGGAGATCCCAACTCGAGACTTGCACGATTCGAAATGGCTGAGATCACAGCGACTCTCGAGATCGAGAAGGTCCAGAACAAGTCACGCTGGGCCGAATGGATCTCTACTCGCGGTAACTGGCATCGATTCTTCCTGGCTCTGTATATCCCCGCCATGCTGCAGTGGTCTGGCAATGCCCTCACCTCGTACTATCTCTCCAAGGTCCTCAACTCGATCAACATCACCGACCACAAGACCCAGCTTCTTCTTAACGCCGGTCTCCAAATCTGGGGTTTCCTCTCCGCTGTCGTTTTCGCCACCATGATTGACAAGTTTGGTCGACGACGGCTTTTCCTCGTTGGTATGTCGGGTATGGGTGTATCATACATCATCTGGACAATCTGCTCTGCGCGGAACCAACAGGAGGACTTCGAGCATATAGGTTACGCTGGTGCAGTTCTGGCCATGATTTTTGTCTTTTCATTCTGGTATCACGCCTGCTCTCCCATTGGAGCCACTTATATCATGGAGGTCACACCGTACTCGCTCCGTGCGAAGGCATCTATGTTGTACCAGCTCACTGGCAACTTGGCGGGTGTTTACAACGCTTTCGCCAACCCTGTTGCTATGGAGGCCATTGCTTGGAAGTACTACATCGTATGGTGTGTCGCGATTGCTGTTCACTTGACCCTGATCTTCTTCTTCTTCCCCGAGACCAAGGGCTATTCTCTTGAGGAGGTGGCGGAGATCTTTGATGGACCTGATGCTCCTGTCGGTGCGAATGCGATTGGACAGAAGAAGATGGATGACATGGCGATGCACAAGGAATGAGAGGCAAAGGATTTGAGGGCTTGATATACTAGGAGAGACATGAGGTAGAAAGGAAGTGAATTGACTGTTACGAGCTACTGTACTAGCCCAGTGACTACCATCGCCACAGTTATCAGAATGACACTGAGATTGCCCAAGATCCAATAAGTTACGCAAGGAAAAGGTTACAAAAAGAAAAGTTCCACATAGAAAAACACTCCGCCGTCTCCCGCCCATCCATGCTAGGAGTTACCATTACGCAGCCGCGGTGGGATAGAAAAGTGCATTGGTGAGACAGCTCACAACAGCGTCACCGCTACCTTGAAGGACGCTTAAGCAATTAGACGCCGTTTCTTTACTGAACGGCTTAAGAGCAGTGTCACAGGCACCAAGGTTCAAGGCAAGTTGAACGGCATTCTGGCCGGCCAGGCTGGAACAAGCTGCTGGGAATGTCGAGATACACGTTCCAGAGAGGGCATTGTTAAGACATGTAACAACAGTCGAGCCGGGCGTGAAGAGGCCGATACCGGAGGTAGTGCAAGACGCTACGGTCACTGGTGCCTGTGTTGTAAGCGCCGAGTGCTGTTCTACAAGCAGGAGCGGCTACAGCGATAGCAACGGAACCAGTCAAGGTGCCAATGTTCTGGCAAGCTTCAGGTAGTGTGGCACAAGCCGGCTGAGGGGTTGGTGTAGGCGTTGGCGTGGGCGAAGTCGTAGACTCAGCGCAGTATGGAAGGCCGGTAACGGTACCAGAACCGGACGCAAGGCCAAAAGCAATCCCAAGACACTCAACGATGCTGGTACCTGTCGTAGCGCCAGTGATGTCACCAGTGGAGAGACATGTAGCAGCACTTCCAGCGGCAAAGGGACCAAGAGCAACAGAGCAAACGGCAATATTGGCGACAAGCTCAAGACCATTGGAGTTTGCCAGATCTGTACAAGAATCGGGAAGAGTTGTGATGCAACGCTCTTCCAAGGCATCAAGGACACAGTTGAAAATACTCAAACCAGACGTGCCAACGATCGGGGTGGTGGCGAGGCAGGAGGCAACGTTACCAACGACATAAGGCCCAAGAGCAACAGTACAGACAGTGAGGACGGGAATAAGAGCTAGACCGTTGGTAGTCTCGAGATGTGCACAGGCAGCTGGGAGAGCCACGGCGCAAGTACCCGAAACGTTTGACGAAGGGATACACACAGTTGCAGACGAGGTCTGGGGTTCGGGAGTAGTTTCCGCTGGAGGTGTTGGAGCGCCAGAGCCAGATGATGTCTCACCGGTAGCAGCACCAGTGTTGCCACCTGTCTCCGAGACTGAAGCCAAAGAAGTATCTGATCCAGCCCCAGAAGTCTCACTGCCAGAGGTTCCAGCGCCAGAGCTAGATGATGCAGCTTCAGTGGGAACTCCTGTTGAGGATCCTTCAGAGGCAGCTGAGGTGCTACTTGCGGTACCAGGCCCAGCGGTGCCAGCGGCGCCAGTGTTACCACTAGTTTCTGAAGGGGAAAACGAAGAAGTGCCTGATCCAGCTCCAGAGGTCTCGGCTCCGGAAGACTCAGCCCCAGAACAAGAGGAGGTGGCACCAGTGGAGACTCCTATTGAAGGTCTGTCAGAGCCGTCAGAGGTACTGCTTGCAGTCTCAAGGCCGCCACTGTTTCCATCAGTCACTGTATCTGAGGAAGCGCCTGATAGAACCGAGCTAGACTCTGAACCAGATCCAGAGGACGAAGCTGAGGGAGCTTCAGTGGAAGATACTTCGAAGCCGCCAGAAGTAGTGCTTGAAGAGCCTGGCGTACCGGTGTTAGTATTGGTTGTAGTATCTGAAGAAGACCCTGATGTAGTTGGAGATGTCTCTGAGTCCGACAGCGAGGCTGAAGCCCCCGAAGGAAGTCCGGTAGATGATCCTTCAGAACCGCCAGATGTCGTGCTTGCAGATCCAGAGATACCAGTGTTACCACTGGTCTCCAACCCTAGAACTGAAGAGGCACCCGACCCGTCTGAAGATGTCTCTGCGCCAGTTCCAGATGTGGCTACAGTGGGAAGTCCCGTTGAGGATCTGCCAGAACCATCAGAGGTGCCAGTGTTGCCACTAGTGTCAGTCTCAGATGCAGTACCTGACCCAGATGAAGATTTTTCTGAACCAAAGTTAGAGGACACGGGTCCAGAGGAGATCTCAGTTGATGGTGCTGTAGAAACGCCAGAAGTGGTGCTGGCGGAGCCGGGGCCAACCGTGTTACCACCAGTCTCTGTGGCTGGGACTGACGAGGTATCAGAACTCTGTTGTGACGCGGCGCTAGAGGTACTTGAAGCTCCTTCAGAGCTTCCCGGAGCAGAGGCTGACTGACTACCAGCACCAGAGGTTGATAAAGTACCTGATGGAGAACCAGTCGACTCGCCAAGGTCAGTGCTAACAGTGTTGCTGTTGGTAAAGGAACCGGAAGGGTCTGAGCTCTGTTGGGATGCCGTACCAGAAGTACCCGGGCCTCCAGAACCAGACGTCTCTTGACTCTGAGAGCCAGAAGTTGACGGTGCTCCTGAAGCAGTAGTAGTCAAAGATCCATCGGTGCCAGTAAAGGTATTGTTTAAAGACTCAGTATCAACGGTACCACTGTTGGTCAGGGCATCCGACACTGAGGATTCAGAAGAAAAAACACCTGGACTCTCCTGGGATGTGGGACCAGAGGTACTGAAGGCGGACTCAGAGCTACCAGTAACAGAATCTGACAAATCACCTGATGAAACTTCAGTTGAAGATACTACAGAGCCACTGGAAGGACCGCTTGCAGAGCCAGAGTTGACATTGGTGAAGGAATCAGAGGTAGAGGATTGGGAAGAAAAAACATCTGAACTTTGCTGGAGGGGAAACCGGAAGTGCTTGAAGCGCCAGAGTCGGAGCTTCCGGGGGAAGACGTTGACTGACCTTGAGAATCATTAGAGGTTGATGAAACACCTGAGCCCTCGCTAGTTCCGGTGGCTCCGGGAGATACAGTTGAAACAGGCGTGGGCTCGATCACGATCACAGTACCGACAGGATCTGTTCCAGATGGTGCCAGAGTCGCACTTGTGCCAATAGGTCCAACAACTGTGTTAGTTGTGTAGGGACCAGTGAAGGTAGAACCAGGGACTGAAGTTGGGGGCTCGAGGATGATGACTGTGCTGATAGTATCTGTGCCTGACGGTGGAAGTGTCAAGGTAGAGGTACCAGTAGCGGTGCCTGTGTTGACACAAGTGATGGTGGTGAAAGTCCCAGTGAAAGTCGAGGCAGGAGCTGAAGTTGAAGGCTCAAGAACAATGACAGTTCCGGTAGGGTCTGAGCGTGATGGGGGAAGGGTAACTAACAGTTGCAACGGCGGTGCCAGAATTCACGCCGGTGATTGTGGTGAAAGGACCTGTAAAAGTCGTCCTCTGTGCAGTCGTGCTGGGCTCGAGGACAATAACCGTGCCGACACTGTCAATACCTGAGGGGGGAAGTGTAACTGTAGTTCCAGCAGAACCAGTGTTGATACCAGTAATGGTGGTGAACGGACCAGTGAAGGTACCCTTCGAAGTGACAGAGTTGGGGTTGGGGACACCAGAGGAATCAAGTCCAGATCCAGGGGAAGTTGTCGTAGGTCCAATAACGATAACAGTGCCAGTGCCATCCGTGCCAGATGGTAGAATAGTGAGAGTCGTTGCCGGAGACTTACCTGAGTTGGTAGTAGAGGGCTTGGAATCATGAGATGTTGGATCAATCACGATGACAGTCCCAACACCACCAGTACCAGAAAAAGGGAGTGTCACGGTGGTAGCCTCAGATCCCGGTCCATCAGCCGTGATAGTTGTGTAAACGTTATCCGGGGTCATGTCGAGTCAGAATGTGGGGTTTCTCGTCTCATAATAATCGAGCTTTCAGATTTTGACCGTGCCCTTGGAACTATGCATCTAAGACATGCATTGACTGGCTGGGAGATCGATCTATTAGTGATCCTTACTTAATAAAATTTATCCACTTTGTTTTGTTGACCAAAGTCATTCTGAACTCCCACCATTGGTCCAGTGTTTCAGCGGCTGAAGTTCAATGTCTCGGCTTCGGCTGGGGGACTCCATTTGGAGCCTCCTCTAGCTGAACAGGGGTTTACAACGGCGCCAACGACGTGCTAGCTTCGTTTGTCAGCTGTCGACTACAGCTAACGGTTCAAGTGTCTCACTGATGACGACGTCAATCTCAGCCACACCTTCATGTTTGTTGGTTGCCTCGTAAAATTGCAGCAACATTATTAATTCCAATATTTCATCCATTTGCAGTCGATGATTGACTATTCATTTTCTCTGCCCTGAAGTATCACTCCATCATCTGGGCATCGCCATTTTGTATCTCCCCCATCAAAGCATCGTACCACGCATCAAGAGCCTCATCAACATTGAATCCACCGCCATCCAAGAACTCATTCACCTGGTTCACATATGCTTCTACCCCATCACCCATCGAGAACATTATGTCATCGCTGGGATTAAAAATAAGCCCTTGTGACATTGTGCCAGGGGAAATGGTCGAGTTCATAGCCCCTGGACTAATGCTGGTGAAAATCGTCTTGGCGTAAACTTTGTTCCTCACAGCCTGGAATAAGTCTTTGTACTTCTCCAAGTGCAGTGCCCTCATGTGAAAGACCCCGCGGTCGATCAGGTCTAGACAAGTCGCAGTGTCGTTAAAATGTCGATGTGGCCTCGGGGCGTCATCTCCAGTCTGTGGTAGGGCCATCGCTTGCCTGCAGGATAAGCGTGTCAGTCACATTCCAGGGGTCAGCTCGTTTAACTCTTTCAGCTCACCACTCGTAGTAAAGAGCAGCTAGTCCGACAAGGATAATATCATGTAATTGTCTAAAACATCGGCAAATAGCAGAAATGCCATATTCGCCCTCGACTTTGGACCAGTGACTGATCGCAGTCGATGCGGCCTTGGAACAGTATGAAGCCATTTGACGTGAGGGAACCATGAATGTCGGCGATGGTCTGTGTAGAAGAAGCTGCAAAAGGCAGTACTCAATTTTCATCTCAGAGTACTCCCGAGATGGCTTCAGTCCCATTGCCTCTAATTGCTGCTCCCAGAGTTCAAGGTCTCTCCTTATTTGATCGGAGGTCGCGCAAATCTGCTGGAATGTAGTGTCCATAGCCGTGCCGCTTGGCCCTCTCGCTATGTAGATCGACTCAAGGATGCGACCGCCAATCCTCCGCAATGTAATCATGTGACGAATAACCTCAACATTATATTTGTGGAGAACGGGGGCCATGGAGCTCTCAAGGGGGGTAAGGGCATCGAATGTTGCTGGATTGGGTAACATGGTATGGACTGCGTGGTCCCGAATTGATAGAACCCGACCTGTCAGGGTCGCAACTTGTCTAATGTGCCAAGTCAGTCGAGTCAGAACTCTCGATCGGGCGAGACAACTAACCGCTCCAGGTTGTATGCACACCACCACGTCCTATTCCGGATCTCCAATTCTTCAGCTGTGAAGCCCCAGTCTTTGTTGTGACGGTGGAGTCCTGCTTCGATGGCGGCCGACATGATGTACCGACTAACCTGCCAGAGGTCGTTATTGTGTCTGCTATGAGACGAGTCTAGCATCCATATTGCCAGGAGCAGCACTGCTTGTATCCCGAAGAGGTCTCTCGGGTGGTCACTAAAGTTATTGAAGAAGCGTAATGCGGTCTGGAAGTATGCATTGGAGTCGTTGAGGTCTATCATCGCTGGGGACTGGGCATCCTTGGTAGTCAGTTGACAGCTTGCTAGCGCTAGTATAGCGAACACGGTAAACTTCTCATGGTCGCTGCACTGCCTGGGACTCTCATAGATACGCTGAAATACCCTTCTCAAATGTGGAAGCTGTAGAAATGGCCACCAAATGTGTACCCTAGCGATGTAAATGTTGAGCAGAGCCCTTGCAATAGGCTGAGGTGGGAGCGCTGCAGTTGCTTCACAGAGGGGCTGTTCAAGACCACTTCCCTGGCTCCCGGAATCCCACGAGGGAACAAGATTAAGCTGCTTGAAGAAGATCCTCGCAAATGTCGATCCGGCCGCGCTGCCGACTGAAGCAGCAGATCAATGATCAGCAGGGTCTTCAATTGATCATCATGATCGATCTTCACTTACCATACTTGCTGCCTGAGTACAGATCTGATCCTCCCGTGGTGAGGAAACCCACCTCTTCAGCCTCCTTCTGCAGATCAGCACGGGGCTCCGGGTCCACGTCC
The DNA here is from genome assembly GCA_001654545.1 of Fusarium agapanthi. Lineage (NCBI taxonomy): Eukaryota > Fungi > Ascomycota > Sordariomycetes > Hypocreales > Nectriaceae > Fusarium > Fusarium agapanthi. The sequence goes on from LTDI01000216.1 coordinate 50,455, forward strand.
GAGGGCTCTGGCTCTGGTTCAGGAACGGTCTCATTGGGTGTTGGGACCAGTCTCAGCCTTGCTTCGAGGTCGTTGATCCTGTCTTGAAGGGCTTTCACTACTGTGTATGGGTAAGAGACACAATCTGTGATGTTGCACGCTTCATTCTGTCGAGCACATGCTGTACACTGCGGAACTCTGAGGTCACACTTTGACTCGGTGTCAGCCGAGAGTCTCAAAAGAGCATACTATTGCCTGTAGGTGAACTCGCCTTGACCTTACGTGACCGACACCGACTGCATGCTTTTGAAACAGAAGGTTGAAGAGTTGAAAGCATGGAACATTATTGTTTAGGGTAGCGATATCTCTGTTTGTCCGTTTCTTCTTCAAGTAGATGAATGACGACCAGGTCTAAATGTCTCGCACCCATCCGAAAATAGTGGAGACATCATGGTTGACGCCATAACGGATTGGAATTATGCAACTACCGAACCGAGCGCTATCTCGGCGTTATCCAATATCGCATTGAGCGATATGCTAACTTGGGGAAGCAGTTCAATCATTAACAGACGTAATACGTTTCACTCTGGCGTATGTCAAGGTTCACATCAAAGAATTTGCCAATTAAATTTCAAGTCATATGAATTGGCTTTTTCATCAATTTACTTCTTACGTTTAGTGGTTTTTCCCAGCCAGGTCATCAGTTAAGCTTATTTCGGAGCAAGCAGCGACGTTTCAAAGCAACATATAGGGTAGCCTCTTGCTGGACCAATTACGGGGCGCCCCCCACTAAAGTATACCGTAACTTCGTACGACTCTGGTTTCCGACGCCTGACCTTTTCCCTTCCTCAAATCACTTTGTACAACGCCTTGTAAGTTATTGTGGCTATAATGCTGCCATTAAACAACAAATATACCAAACTCTACCAAGGATACTGCATTACGAAGTCATGCAAATGAACTCGCGAAAAATTAAGCACGCGAACATCACGCGTCTCAATTGAGCTGGGTAAGATTGTGCATATCATCAATTAAACAGAACCAATCTATCCCAGAGAAAACTTAGGCTCTTCTAGTAAGTGTATCGGAAGTTGGGATTCTGCCAATCCGTCTTATCGCTCCTTTCGGCCTCCAGTCCAATATCAGTGTCGTCATGAGCATTGCCATATTGCTTATCGCGCCTCTTGTTCTCTATACCGCAGAGAACATAGTATGTCAGACCAGTGGCAGCCATCAAGGCAAATGCGAAAAGCATAGAACCAATGCCGAGGACATACGTGGGTGCTTGTCTATCAAGGAAGAATTGAGGTCCGACAATATTGCCAACGGCTGTAAGTGTAAGTCAGAGGGTGAAGAATGATCAAGTGTGTGGGTACATACCGTAGACGATAGCGATGGAGACACCCATAAAGCTCTTCTTTGTCGCACCAGCAGTGTTGGACGAAGACAGACTGAGCAGGAAGACCCAAGGGACATTGTAGAAGCCCATGAGATAGACCCCTGCCAAAGATGCGTCGCGTTGGGTTGCAACGTCGAGTGAGTGCACCATAACCGCTCCAACGAGGCCCATAAGCGCACCAAAGATCCAGAAGATGCATCGAAGATTCGGAATGAAGAACGCGATAGTGGTGAGAATAGCCTGACTGATCATCGCAACTGCTGCCTGAGGAGTCGCCATGAGAACAGTCTTTGTCTTGCTAAAACCATACCCAGCGATGATGAGAGGGTTGAAGTTTGTAATACCCGCGTTAGCAAGCGCATATCCAAAGACGCCGAGCCAGATGCAGTAGCATTTGGGGTCACGGAGAGCCTCCAGGATTTGAACAGTTTGGAATTTCTAACATCGTCATGTCAGCATTAGAACAACCAGGTTAAGTGTCAGTGACTAACTTTCTTTGACTCGATACCAGTTTGGTTGGGTGCAAGTCGAATCATGGCAAGTTTCTTCTCCTCCTCGGTGAAGAACCATGCCTTTGAGGGAGTATCAGGAAGGCCAAAGAAGACAAGAGCACCAGCGAGGATGGTGCAAGATCCATAAATGAGGAAGATGTACTGTCGTCTCTGTCAGCATAGAAATATCACCTGAAATAACCTTCACTGACCTTCCAAGTGGAAAGCGATCCATTGATCTGCCCAATGGCATAAGATAGAATACCTCCAAATACACCAGCGAAGGTATTATACCAAAAGGCAGTTCGAAGAGGCTGCTCGTTTCTCAAATACCACATCGAGTTGATGATCATCATGCAAGGTAGTACAGCAGCCTCAAAAACACCGAGAAGAAATCTGATAGTCGCCAGTCCGGCAAAGTTATGGCAAAGAGCCATGAAGCAAAGAGCAATACCCCATAGAGTGAGGCTGCCACCAACGTATTTACCGATAGGAATCTTTGTCATTAACCAGAGATTCGGGAACTCCATGGCTAGGTAACCGAAGTAGAAGATGCTGCTGAGCCAACTATACTCTTGAGACTTGAGGTGGGCATCTTCCTTGATGCCGAAGATGGCGGCATATCCGAGCGCATTCTTGGATTCGTCAGCAAGCAATTGACTAGACTTGAGTGATTGAACATACCTTATCCAGGAAGGCGAGAGTCATGCTCAAGACAGCGAGCGGCATGACGACCAGATCTGTCTTGAGAAGCAGTCGCTTCGACTGCGCCTTGGTCAATTCCAGAACCTCATCTTGGACATGATCAGAGGCAACGGATTGAGCCATGTCCTTAGCCGCGCCCTCGCCAGTTGTTGATTTGAGTGACATGATACAGAGATATCGCAGCGAAACACCAGAGATGACGGGTGTCGTCTCGATCTCAGAGTGTTACATGACCCGACCTTTATGAATTTCCCAAGTCAAATCTGCTACAAAGTTAGTCTACCACTTCCCCGGGTTTAGCGGGGCCAATTTCGCTGCAACGGGGAGTTTATCACTGTAGTTCTCAGGCTTCGGTGTACAACGAGACGCTCGGTCACCCCCGAGCTCACTACTCGGACGCTACCGAGGGGACTTTACTGCTTTGAGGAGTTCTAGCCTATCACCCCGCCTTGTTATCTGGGGTTGGGGATGATAACGGGCGAACCAGAATGAATGCCGATGACGATTGGGGAGCCTTGCGATCACGTCAAGTTACAGTGGATAATTGGCCGATTTTGATAACGGAAGCGCGAAATGGTCGTCAGATTGAAAGTCGGAGACGAAAGACTCTGAATCAGGCGGCAAAGATAAACCTTTAGGACACTCTGCTAAATTTATTCTAACTTTGGTGCTGAATGATTCTAAATTCAACAAAGTAATCTTATCACTCTGTATGGAAGGAAGTCCGAGGCGCGAGCGCTAAGTGAGCAGATGATCCAAGCCTTATCGGACTATCACCTCAATTGCGCGAGTCAGCTCGGTCACGACCGAATTTGCCGCCCGGTAGACGCCGAGCTCACCTCCACTGTCCGAAGATCCAACATAAGCGTTATTAAATATAATATTAGACAGAATTGAACCATTTCATCTTAATATCACGAAATAGCAATCCCATATCTGATACTCCACCGACGGCAAATATGACAAACACCAAGGGGGAAAGTCATGGAGGATCAACGCATAGCTCCGTGCCGAATGCGAAGAATGCTTCCATCAAGGTAAGTTGCCTCATGAAACATGCCCATGATAATTACTGACTGATATTTAGGTTGGAATTCGTGATGGCGTCAATGGCGAGTTCAATTTAGTACCTCGAGCTGAGGCTGTAGTCTCAGTATTTGACTCGAATTTCTTGATTGGTGATGGCATCTGGGTAGGTTCTACTACACGAAGAATGACTGCCAAGTCACTAACAATAGTTAAGGAAGGTATTCGTGCAAACAAAGGCCGAGTCCAGTTTGCCAAAGAGCACATAAACCGTCTTTTCCAGTCAGCCAAGGCCATGTACATGGACCTCGGACTGTCAAAAGGCGACCTTCTCGACCTCATCCACAAGACGCTTGATGCGAATGAAATGGGAGACGATGAACATGTTCACATCAGACTTGTCGTCAGTCGTGGCCTGAAGGCAACTCCGTACCAGAACCCCAAAGTCAACATCGGTCTGCCCCTCATCGTCATCATTCCAGAATCCAAGGCTGTTGATCCCAACTCCAAGTCAAGAGGTTTGAGACTTGCAACAACGTGGGTCCGCCGTGGCCCACCCGATGTCAAGGACGAGCAGTGGAACCATATCTCAAAAGCGACAGATGTTCAAGCTTGCATTCATGCCAATGTGATGAATGTCGACGAGGCGCTCATGCTGGATCTGCGCGGCTTTGTCAAGACGTGCAACTCAGTCAACTTCTTCATCGTTCGGGGTGATGAAGTCTGGGCTCCTACAAAGGACAATCAGATGCAAGGAATTACCCGCCAAAAGACCATTGATGTTTGCCGAGCGAATGGCATCACTGTTCGAGAGCAAGACTTTACTCTGACCGAGACATATGGTGCCGATGAGGCTTTCTGCACGGGGACTTTCCCCTCGCAAATCCATGTTACGGAGATTGATGGGCGAATAATCGGTGATGGTAAAAGAGGAGCCGCTACAGAAAGGATACAGCAGCTGTACTCAGAGCTCGTGAGGAAAGATGTTGAGAGGTCAAGGGAGGAGATCAAGGCCGAGGTGGTTAGTCCACGAGACTTGTCATTCTTGAAGTCAAAACTATAACTGTAATATTACTGGCTCGATTGTTATTAATCCTTGATCACTTCAAAGACAGTCTTTCCCAACCCGCCTTTTCCCTTGTATGTCTGATCGCAAGCTCCGCGAACGGCCTTGATATCTCTCATATCAACCCTGGCCCCAACAACAGGCTTCACCTTGCCATCCTCCACATAGCCTGTAAGCTTATCCAGGTCCTCTCGGTTTGGATCCAAGAAGTGATACATATATGTGACGCCCCAGCGCCACGCTCGAAGTCTGCGTATCGCGTCCGCTGCATCAAGGAAAACTCGCGCGGCAAATGGAATCCGAGGGCTTTCTGGTCGCCGCATTACGCTAGAGGCTTGGAGGGTCGAGGCTGATGGAGTCGTTGAGATTGAGACGATCATGCCGGTTGAGGGGACCATGAGTGAGAGGAACTCCATGGATTGACCGGTTGTATCGAAGCAAAAGTCAACTGACTTTGGAGGAACGGCCTCGGCAACTTTCTGCTTAGTGTAATCGATGACTGTGACATTGGTCAGCTAGGTCTAGGGGACCAGGATCAGGACGTACTCTGATCCACCGTGCCTTCACCAAGAAGATCTGGAATTTTGGAGATTTTGGAGGTCGACAGTGTGGTGATGACCTTTCCAGCATGGAATACGTTCTTGGCAAGTTGGCATGCAAGCGCTCCTGTACCGCTTCCTAAATACAAAAATTAATATTTCTCTCTCAGGCAGTTGTGATAAGCGACTTACAACCACCGGGGATCAACACTGTCTTGCCCTCGAGCGAGCCCTTGTATTGCCCAAGAACCTGCAATGCCGTGACTCCAGCCAGCGGTAGCGATGCAGCATCGGCAAACGAAAGACTCTCAGGCATCAACGAGACGTACGCATCTGTGCACTTCACATACTCACTCCAGGCACCTGTGTCATAATGTTAGCGGTTAGATCTCTTACTTCTAACCAACCATTTCATCATACCTCTCCCAATCTCTGGCAGTCTCGTGTAGACTTCATCGCCCACTTCCAAAGCCTCCACTCTCTTTCCAACTTCAATGATGACACCTGCAGCGTCGTACCCAATCTTATACGGGAACCTTGAGAATCTCGACATCAGCTTGTCGTCTCTCTCCAATCTAGGTAGGCGAGGCAACTCACTCTTCCTTTACTGCCATCTTGAAGACGCCGGCGGCTTTCTTGACGTCGACTGGATTGATGCTCGCAGCATGGACTTTGATGAGAACCTCATTATCTGCGATGATAATTGGCCTTGGAACCGTTGAAATCTCATAGCCAGATGGGCTAGTATAGTTAGGCGCTGTGATCGAGAGCATTTCTGTTTCTATGATTGCTGATATTCGTTTCAAGCAATGAACGGAGCTATGTGCCAAAGATATACTCCATTTGAGTAGAGCTCGGAGACATTATACAGATAAGTGATGCGAAAATTCCATTGCTATGTAGGTCAGCTATCGCCACTCATGGAATAAGGAAAGCTAACTGTTTTCGTTTACAGGCCTCAGGGGGCAAGAAAACACCGAACCTTGATATAAGATGTCAAGATAAACTTAGCAAAGAGTCCGATAAGTTTAGGCTGATTTTACCGAAATGTTTTCATCACTTAGGGCCAAGATTCTCAGTTTTCTTTTCTTCCCTAGACAGGCTAGATCTCAGGCCTCGGCTGAATCCCCTAGCCTAATTTCCGCGCCGGAATTGACAGCATGCTCCAACTCCGGTGGAGGAAATTTTGATTTGTGGCGCTAATGCTTGGGACAATTAATGAGCCGTCGGGCAGAATTCACCCCGCCAGCATCGATTCTGTTAAAGGCGTGAGAACGTAGGACCTATTTTCTTCCAGTGAGGACATATGTGTTGAATAATTATAAGAGCCGTATACTAGTATCAGGGCTTGACCAATGACTCCTCTGAACATTACACTTATCTCTAAAGGCATGTGCGGGCATAACAGCAAGCACATACAAACGGAACAATTCCTATCAAGATAGATGATTACAGAATTCTCTAGTATTCAGAGCCGTTTGGAAAAAGAGAAAAAAGGAAAAGAAAAGAAAACTCTAATGGAATATCTAGTCTAGAAGCACATACCGCGAAACCTCGATCCCAATATTGGGCCCCATCCCCCGGGTATTATAAAACGCCTTGGGATTTCGATATTTAACGTCGTTATCCAATTAAACAAGTAAAGTATCGCCATGAGGAAGTTTATCTATTCCTTCTCGTCATGCCACCTCGAGATGCTCCCGATAACAATGTCCGGAACATGCTCGTCGCAGTGCTTGGCGTCAACGATGTCACTACATAAGTAGTCAGTGGGACTAATCATGATGTTCAGGAACGAAAGCCTACTTACTAATGATCCGTTGCAGTCCGTCGTTTGCACTGGTTGTCGAGATAGTCTAGCCTCTCTGTCCCTGTAGGATCATTGCCAAATCTGATGAACTGGAACATCAGTGCCGAGGACTTGTATCCATGGCTATCCAGGAACTCGATCGCCCGACTGATTAAAAGGTTGACTTTGTCGTCACCTGGCTCCCAGACTCCATCAGTGTAAATATAAATACTTGTCGGTCTGAACTGCCCAGCCACCAAAGTCCGGTTGAGAATGTCGTCGAGGCATTTATACATGCTGCATTTCCCCTTTACAGTCTTCATCTTCTTGATGATCTTCTCGACTTTGCCGGAGCTGGTGCAAATCACAGGCCTTTTGGTAGTTTCTGATGCAGCGAACACTTCCATACCGTTATCGTCAGCAATCTTGGCCACGTAGCTAATGACCCTGGCCGTCTTCATAGCCTTAGGTTTATGTTCTTCCATAGAACCAAAGTTATCTATGAGCATTATCTGAAGATCAAGATTAGCAAGGGGAAATTTGTAATGCTGCCAGATAACCGCTTACCTGATCTCGCCCTTTGGCTTCCGCAATTTTGCTGCGCGCTTCTTGCATTCCAGGAAGATCCATGATCTCAGCTCCCTTGTCTGCTTTCGCACCCAGTGGACCAGAAAAAAGCAAAAGTCGGTCTTTCTGCTCCAATAACTGATAAACCTGGTCCACAGCCACCCCGGAGTTTGTAGGAGCGGATGCAGCTATCGGTCCATTTTGATTTATCAGTGTTGATACTGGTTCCGGAGCCGAGGATTCGGTGAGAGGTTCATGCCGAAAAGGGGGCTTCAGCGGAACGCTCCTTTCTGAAATGGCCTTCCGTGTTTCCATTGGATATGATTGGCGCAATGATCTGTCTGGCACATGACTCGGCCTCGGCTCTGTTGTGGAAGGTAGTGTTGCGCGTTTCTGAAAGGGTGGCGTCGGGATAGATGTAGTTGGGAGGATGGGAGGTGTAAACGAACCAGGAGACACAGGTGTTTCTCCCCCCTGACCATTCAAGGCCTTTTGGATCTGTTCATCAACCCTTAGATTCGTCTGCATGGCGGTGAGTCGTCGAAATCTTTCTGTGAGCATAAATTCTATGATAAGCTGGCTTATATAAGGCGATAGGCAGTCATTTCCTCTTTTATTCTGAAGCACGTAGTTGTGAAACTCATCAACGGCTGTAAGCCTTGAGGTTCCGTCATGGAAACAAGAGTCGTGTTTTGACGCCCTGAGGTGTGGCTTGTTTGAGATCTCTTCTTGTCTTCTGAGGCGATAGTCTTCGCGACCGCTTTCACCCGTGATGGACCAAACGAGGACATCGCTGAAAACGGCACCCATCGACCACATGTCGCAAGCAGCTGAGATCTCTGTGCTGGCCTGGTCCTGCACACGATAGTTTGAGTAAGTCTCGGGGGATGCTTTGTCGCCATTAGTGTGTATTCAAGCAGTGTCGTCAGAGATCTTCTTACTATACATCCTGTTGCCCTTATTACTGGTGATCAGACTATCTCCTTGTGAGTATATCCTCCCGATCTTGGCTAATCCGAAGTCAGCTAGCTTGAAGGTGACGTCAAATCGTGAGCCTTTGTCCTTCCGTGGGAACACCAGGATGTTGCTGAGTTGGATATCTTGATGGACCCTGGACCATGCATGTTAGTCACAAAGATCCCAAGCTTTGCATGTTGCGGGTAACCTTACCCAGACAGGGACCAATAGGACGACTGCGTCGGCCTACATATGTCGTGGAGCGCATGGAGCGCATCAAACAAATTCAGAAGACGAGACCAAAGTAAACAAAACTCGCTTAGGGTGAAGGGAATATTCGTGCCTCTCAAAAAGTCAAGCAAAGATCCTCCCTCGGCATATTCAAGAACAATGATTGATTTCTCCATGCCCTCGAATGAGAACGACGCGAAGTGTTTCGTGATAGACCCCTCATTATTGGAGCGGAGGAGCTGACTGTATGCTTCTGCCTCGGCTTTGTAGAGGCGCTGTGCCCTTGCCCCCTCGTATATTTTGAAGACGACGGTACCAGCCTAAGTACATAGTCAGTACAAGCGTGTAGTTGGGTGGTGCAACAGGCGTGGACCCTGACCTTTGACAACGGCAGTGTGCATTCAGACTGCATGTGTACTCGCCACAAAGTGGCGGCGCCGGAAGGACCAGCAGAGTCTGTGAGGCACCCCTCATATGAAACAGGTAGAATGTGCTTGGGGTGCAGGGTACGCTTGAAGACTGTATCAGGTGTAAATGAAAGGGGGCAGAACATCCATTGGTGCTCAAGAAAGGACGTGGACCAAGTGCAGTTTGGGGGAAGGTCCTGTACGCTAAATGGGAGGTGAAGGTCACTCAAGCTCCTGACATGTTGGCAGAACCAAGAAATCTGTTGGGTGTGACCAGTATACGTCAGATTAGAAAAGATGTGGCGGAGGTTCATCGTGATGTAGGTGGAGTTCTCTTGGATAGGCTGGTCGTGTGAGTCCAGAATGTCATCAACTTTTGCCTTTGACCAGTAATTCTCCAACACCGAACGGGGAACATAGGTGACTGTTTCACCGTGTCCATTCACACCTTTCACAAGTCTCGACTCCACGTAGGTGCAGAACTTCTTCTGAGGCCCCGGATCCATGCTGAATGGGGGTTTTAGGCACTGCTGGGGTTTGAGTGGCCGGTTCACGGAGATGTCAATGCGAGACGCTGCGGAGACGGGGATGATCGGTCGTGGTGCTTAGAGTATTATATATACTAGCTTACGGGGCACTAAACGATTGGGAAAACCCGCAAGGGCCAGACTGTCGATAGCAGGGTTAGTTATAACAAAACGGTGGCATAAGGCAGAGAGGCCCACATCTGCCAGTTGTCAAAGCTCTACCACGCCTTGCACACGGGCCTGGCTGCCTTGCTGCCTGATTTCCTGGACAGTGTTTGTCTACAGTAAGATTCAAGTAGTTGTGCCGGGAGAGCCTACTGACTTCCAAAGCGTCTAAGCCCCGCGCGCAATCTAGTGATGCCAGAGCCTCATCTCAGATCGGGGGCCTCCTCTTCAGGACGCTGGCTTGCTGTCACCAAGCTCGATTCCCCGGTATCAGATGTATCAGAGGTACAGTCATGCAGAACCTGTCATTTCTCCGGTCTAAAATGTGTCAATTGCGGTATCTATGGGCGCTGGGCCGTGTATGATCTATCAGCTGTTCTTGAATGCAGAGAGGTCAAACAATCTGAACATTGTCCTCCATCACTCGCTTCCTCGCTCGACTTGCCAGGAATTTAAATAAAACCACCCAAAGAATGAATGTGAGAAGCATCAAAGGAAAACATATTGCAGCGAAAAGCTTGAAGGCTCCCGGATGGAAGCTGACCGCTCCTTGGACATCAGTCGCACCCTGTTTCACTTCAATCAGTCCACTTTGGAAAAAGGCCTGAGGAGAGGGGGCATCCCTGTTAGCATTCCCCGATTGAGAGATTGGAGGCGAGCTTACAGCCACAAATGTGCCAGGCAGAAAAGCAAGTGTGACACACGTTATAATGTGCATCGAGATCGTTTCTTGTTCTGTCTTGTATGCGATCCGCTCCATCTTGGCTGACTGGCTGTGAGAACTCTCGGTGAAAATGTGGCTGACCTGCACGCTGCGATATTGCAGTATTCCCTCAAGCTAAGAGGTGTTGGTAAGCAAGTCATATGATGCAATGTCCAATTAGATTTACCAGTGTCTTTCCCTCCTGCAGCCAAGCACGCAGTGATTCAATCTGTGTAACCCGAATTTCCAGGTTTTTTCTTACGCGCTCCACTCGCCGCGCGAATGAAGCCACGCTCCGCTCGCACTCTGCTTTCTGCTCCGGGGGGAAGTTGTCTCGAGTCGTCAGGTCTCGGTAGTGCTCAGAAATGTCTCGCAATGTCTGGCGGTTCAACATCATCACTAAGCGATAGTTCTCCAGCTGTTCACCGAGATAATGAAGAAGTTGCAGATCCTCCACAGAGAATGCCTCGAGTGCTTTGAGGCTCTTCAGACGCTTGGCTAGATTATCGTCGGTCTCGGACATCGGGGCCGCAGCAGTCTTGTGGGCTAGAGGAAGCAAGGGGGTTGCATGCGCTTTTGGCGACGGTTTGCCAAGGGCTGAGTGCAGATACGATGTGAGTGGCTTTCCAATACTTTCATAACGGTTGAAACATGCAGGACTTGGCGAAGTAGGCTTTTCTGGTGCGCCGAATGTTGCAGTATCGTTTCTGTTGGTCAAGGCTTTGACGGCGGCCGGCAAATCAGGCTGCTGACCGACGGACGCTGTTTTTGCTTTTTGCAGCACAACGCGTATCTTTTCCTCCAAATCGTTGATGCACTGTCGCCAGGACTCATCACACCACTCGATATGCACGAGATGTGTCATCAACGTGGCAGCGAAAGACGATGCCAAGCCCTTTGCTAATGTCGGGTTGAACTTTGGGTCATTACTGATCGATTCCTTGAGCCTATCTTGAATAATGGAGTTTGCTTTAATATTGAGCCAAAATGCCTTCCCTGTACCCATATCATACCTGTGATGCACAGCCATTTGGCGAATGTTCCAGGCTTTATGCTTTACATCCCACTCAACAGAGCGCAGGAGGTATTGCACAACGTGTTCCAGACCAGAGCGCCCCAGCTTGGGAATTTCGACGATTTCGCCTTTGGGGGAATCCAGGGTGTCGGAGCCATTGAAGCCCGTCATATGGTAGTCCAAAGGTTCCGGGTTCTGGCCGAAAGAAAACAGAAGATCCAGGAAGCTGGCGGGAATTTGGTAGAAAGTCGATAAATAGCAAAAGCTATGATGTGAACAATTCAATGGAGATCGCGAATTCTTTGACTGGATAAAACTATCGTAGGTGAACATTTAGTAATTGTGACTTTGTGCGCGCCCATTGACTTACATCATAGAATAATGAGGGTCTTCACTGTTCTGTCCAAGATGCTTCTCGAGATCAGCTGGGCAAGCAATTGTCGTTTCCTTGTAACCTAAAGAATCATGAGAATGAGATAAAGCCATCAAAAGATGTTTTGAATCATGACCGACCGCATACAGAACCCTGAGGTTCGAGGAAATGTATCTTTTCCTGACTGGCATCAAAAAGCGGTCTTGTTGGTTTATCAAGGCGCACGCGGTAATCATCAAGTACACTCCGTCTGTGGCATGGTTGTAGTAAGTGGCGGGGATACTTGGGCCAATTTTTACAGCAGTCGATCAACGAGTCGGAGGTATTCATGATTGATACGGTGATGTTGAGAGCAATTATTAGAAGAAAGAATGTGTCTTGGATTGAATTAACATAAATCTCCATGGAATTCAATTGCTATATATCTTTCCAGGTACTAAGTCTAAGGCTCATCGCGTTGTTCATCGCGTTGGTTGTGCCAGCCACACACACAATCTCAAACTGTACGGCCTTCGTGTTGCAGGCGAGAAATTGCACTACGGGTACGTGTCTTTTCCCTGCAGTTTGTTGATCGCTGTGTCGTCTTCCTGTTGGGTGACAGTCAGCTCATAGCCCCGTATTCAGTCCGTGTGGAACTTACATCGGTCAACTCTTTACCATCGGGCAAGTTGAAGACAAGCCTGCCATTCTTACACTACCATGTTTCAGCCCATACCCATTTCGTGAATTGATTAACAAATACGCTAACTCACTTGGACAGTAATTGAATCGTCGTCAAATCTCTCTTGTAGCCAAGCCTCAAAGACGGCTGGCAGAAGGTCGTAATCGGGATAGCTGGTCTCGGGCATATCTGATCCGGCGACTTTGCGCGTAAGGCAGACTGAGCTTTGGTATTTGGCGAGGCAGAATGAGCGATTTTCAACACATGACTCGCTTTAAATCATGGCAGCAGAGTCTTTGAGTGCCTTGAAAATACAAGGCAATGCGGGGGCAGAGCCTCAACTGGAAAGCTGAGGGTAACATTGAAAAGTGGGCGTTGGTGGTGTTGGTGACATATGGGTGTCGACGCACAGCAGAAATACCTATCACATTATTGCCTGCAGCTGTGGCCAATTGAATCTCGACACAAGGCACCCCTTACACGACGAATGCGCGGGTTAGGAGTTATCGCCCCCGGCCTTAACCAGGATAAACAGTCCAGGGAAGATAAGGAAAACAAAAGGTTCAGCTACCGTATACTCGCTGTTGTGAGGAGGCTCTTTACTGGATTTGCTTTGGCATTCGATCCCACTGAAACAAATAAGGGTTGTCAGGTGAACGAAAGATAGATAGTATAGGGTATGTTGTGGCTTGAAATTGCAACGGGGATTGGATGATGGCTGAGACAAGACAGAATGGCTAGGCGTCTGAGGTAGCTCTGCCACGAAGCTTGGTGAAGTCTCGAGGGACAATGTAAAGATTCTGGCAGAGCTGGGTTTGAGCCACGTCAAGTTCACTGCAAGTCATTCCAGTTGTATAAGTCGTTATTTAGCTTCAGGCAGGTCTTTCTCTGTCCTGTAGGCAGCGGAATGTCGACCCGGCAAGCGGGAAACGGGGCCGAATTACCATTTCGCCCTGCACAACTTACTATTATCCCACTATCTAAACATCAGCTCTCTCCACTTTGTAGCCAACTTGACATAATGCAATACTTCAGTGAAGATTATGCCTATGCGGCCCTATTCCTCCACTTCCCCTAGAACGTGCAAGAAGTAAATACTACAGCAAGAGACTGATGCATGTGAGTGGTAAAACCGTCGCTACAAAGAGATCCGATGCTAAACGGCTTACTTCGGGCTCAACGCTGATTGACTGTGAGTCATCACCGCTGAAAGGTAGAATGTTGCAGAAGCTCTAGGAACAGTATCATACATCAGTGCTTCAACCTGTATATAAAAAGGATAAACATACAGCTAAAAAGGTTCCAGGTAGGAGTACCAGCGTGGCGAACGTTATGATATGCATAGACATCGTGTTCTCTTGAGTCTTGTGCGCAATTTGCTGCTTCCTGTCTAGGTGAAGATGCGAGGTCTTGGTCAAGAAGCAACTAGCTTGAACGCTGCGATAACGCATAATTTCTTCAAACTGGAAAAGAAGTTAGAGTCAGCACCGTGCAGCCATTGACAGAAAGAAGAGCCCTACCAATTCCCTTTCATTTCGTAGCCAAGACATCAGGTACTTGACTTGAGATACACGGATTTGCAGGTTCTTTTGGATGCGGCCTACCCGGTGGGAAAATGAATCCAAGTCGCTGAAGAAGGACCTTGTGACCAACTCGCTCGGTAGATTATCGCGGTTTGCCAGGTTTTCGTAATGATCTGAGATATCGCGCAAGGTTTGTATGTTCAATTGTAAGACCATCAGTTTCGATAACCTTGGTCTGCCTCCAGCCACCACCGTGCTCCACTGGCGGCTTTCCGGCTTGTGCCGCCTTTAGACCTTTCAAAGTCCTCCGAATCTCAGCCTCTGTGTCGCAAATGTACTCTCTCCGAGACTTATCACACCATTCAAGATGGAAAAGATGTTTGCGCAGTGTTGCAGCAAAGGAAGCCGACATGTCTTTACTTGGAGCGGAATTGAGGATCTGATCCTCTGCCATTGCTTCCTCCATCCTCCCAGACATGGTGTTGCTGGTCTTGACATTTAGCCACAGTGCCTTTCCGTGGACAAAGTCGTATTTGTGGTGAATAGCCATCTGACGAATCTCCCAATTTCTGTTCCCCGTACCCTCAGTTGACCTTTCGACAGATCGTATATACTGCACAGCATGCTCCAAACCAGAACGGCCAAGCTGCTGGATCTCCAAGAGATTTGATCGGGGATTATCGATTGTATCGTAGCTGTCGAATCCAGTCATGTGGTAGTCCTGGGGCCCACTACTATATCCGAGTGAAGATACGACATCCAGAAAGCTGGCTGGGATCTGATAATGTGAACACATAAAAGCGAGGCTTTCGCGTGAACAATTCAATGGAGTACGTGGACCGTCAGAACTAATAAAGCTTTACGCGTTAGTAACGTGTTTCTCTAAGTTCTGTTGAGCGCCTGTAATTACATGAGCGAGGACTGGGGATCTTGGCAGTTCTGCTCTAGATGTTTTCGCAACGCAAAGGGACTCGCGATGGTCTGCTCAACAAAGCCTTGAGCCAGTCAGGCCGCAATAAATTAGTCGGGTAAGAAGACAACTGCTCACAGCTTCGCTTCAACAACTGATACGAGCCCATCTCGAGGAATCCAGCCAATCGATCTTAAAAGTTGCGCAGTAGTAGATCGGTCTCGACCAAATGCGAGACCGAGACGCCTGTCTAAGAACCTGTGATCTCGGTGGCAATATTGGAAGAAAATAACTCATCTTAATGTGGTGAAGCTAGGCATCAGTTATTTTGTCACCCTGTATGTCACTGTTGGTCTTCAATGTGATTGGATCAACGGAACTCATAAGGCAGACTACGGCGAATATGAGCTTTCAGCCGCACGGTTTGCAAATAGCGCAGTCGAGGCACTGCTGGAATGCACACCTTGAAAAGTTTTTGAAGCAAAGCTCGCGTATTTGAAGGGACCTGACCGTTCAAGATTAGCGATAGGCTTTCTGCGAACCGTTTCAGCTCTCAACTGCAGGTCGTCTGATGCAACTGTGGATTGGTTAGGCTAGATAACTTGGCGCTAAAGACATACCGAGGCCCTCACTTCATACAGTCACCTCTGGAGTTTTGCTTGGGATCGCGATGTCGACGTCAGATCGGGCACCTCTATTCTCACTGGCTCCCGAATACAGTGAAGATCCCGAACATGGTGCTTTCTCTATTAGAAAACTATCGTTCATTACTAAATCGAGACAGGCACAGAACTGCAACCCGTCGCAAGGCATGGCCCTGTATCGTCTTCCCTTGTCCATGACTCGGAGTCTCAAGTCCACGTGCCGATTCCTTCAGACCTTGCGGATGCCGCCCTTGACTTCAACTCAATGACAAGAGAGGATGTCTATGAGATGGCACTTTTGACCTGTAGGATCCCTCACCTCACTAGTCGGGCCCGGCCTTCACTAACGCGCACCTCTCATAGATACAGCGATTTCAACAGATCCCCAAGAGTTCTACGAGAAACATGATCTCAGGCCCAAGCGATTTCAGTACCCGCGTCATACAGAGATCCTGGTCGGCATCACGGTTTACAACGAACCGAAACACCTACTTCGTCGTACGTTACGGAGTATTGTCCAGAACATCTGGTATTTAAATATCCGTACACAGTCAAAAGTCTGGGGAAAGAACTCCTGGACTAGAATCGTGGTTTGCATCCTCATTGATGGTCTTGAATCAGTAGATCCTGGTGTTCTCGATGTACTCACTACTATTGGGCTCTATCAGAACGGATTGTGCAAAAAGACGACAGAGCAGGGAGAAGAAGTGACGGGACACCTTGTAAGTGTGCCCTTTACCTAAACCTTAAACTCTTTCTAACATAGATCGATTTTACTTCCAGTTTGAGTTTTCGTCTCATTTGGCAACCCATCTAGGTTGCGAGGATTATGCAGATGGCGAGCAAAACGCCTCCAAGTCGGTTGGGGGCAACCCCTTCACCATGAAGGAGGCCGAGTCAATGAAATTTCCAGTCCAGTTGATGCTTCTTATGAAGGCCTCAAACTGCGGCAAGCTCAACTCGTACCGGTGGCTTTACAACGGATTCGCCAAAGTCTTGGACCCCAATATCACAGTTCATCTTGATGTCGGTACGAAGTTGGGCAAGCAAGCGCTTTTCAAGCTCTGGAAGGAATTTGATCTTGAACCTATGCTTGCTGCAGCTTGTGGAGAGATCTCTTGTTCTTTGGGCGGGAACTGGCTCAACATTCTCAACCCCATTGTCGCAGCGCAGAACTTTGAGTACAAGGTTGGATTCCAGCTTGATAGGACGTTTGAATCTGCAACCGGTTTTCTGTCTCTCTTGCCCGGGGCCTGTTCTGCTTATAGGTTTGTGCAACAAAATCGACTGCCGTAATCTAATGCTGACTCGTGTTCACTGTCTAGATACGTGGGCAGTGCCGGTAAACCACTCGAAGATATGCTTCTCGGCGACCCAACATGGATCCAAAGCCATGGTGACCTTCGCCCATCCCTGTCCCCCGTCAACCTTAATCGCCACCTTGCAGACGATAGAGTCATCTGCTTCAGGATAATCAGCAAACCAAACACGCACTGGCTCTTGAAATATGTTCCAGTCACAGCTACTACTGACATCCCCATGACGACAACGGACTTCATCAATCAAAGGCGACGATGGCTCAATGGGGCTTTCTTCTCGACTATTTACGTCCTGAAGAGATGTGGACACTTGTGGAGGTCTGATCACACGCGAATGCGCAAATTGGCATTTTTCATCCCTCTGCTTCATAGTGTTCTGGCCCTGGTCTTGGCTTGGTTCTCACTCGCGGCATTTCTACTCACGACATTCACTATCAACAGCATCTCCGGAGATCCTCCAAAGGATGCACCGACTGGTGGATTCCCGTTTGGAAAAGCAACACCAATTGTCAACGCTGTCATTCAGATAGTGTACTTGGCGACTGTCTTGTTCCAGTTTATACTCGCCCTTGGAAGTCGCCCAAGGAACCACCGAATCAGCTACATCATCTCATTCGCCATTTTCGGACTCATCCAGACATATTTGATCATGAATCTGGTGTATCTCGTAAAGAGAGTTGCAGACTACAAGGCCGACGATACTGGATCAAGTAACTATGCGTATATCGGGGAGTTCTATGCCGACATTGGTCAAAACACCATCATCGTCGCTGGGTTCTCTGTTTTCGGCGTTTATATCCTCAGCGCTCTCCTGGCACTTGACCCATGGCATCTGCTCACCTCCTTCGCACAATTTCTGTTTATATCATCCTCTTACGTCAACATTCTCAATATCTATGCTTTCAGCAACACACATGATGTAAGCTGGGGGAGAAAGGGTCGTCATCAAGATACTGAAGCGGGCCAAAGACAAGAGGGACCAAGGCCAGCTACTATCGAGAGACGATTCACCTTTTCCGACCAAGATCCAAACATTCGATCAGCAGCCACCCAGCGTGATGAAACTCCTGAAGCGAGAAACAGAGAGTACCGAGAGGCACTGGCTAGAGCGACGGCTGAAGACGAGACAGTAAGCCGTGAGAGGAAGCGCCCCCAGGTTCTCGCAGTAGCAGACGCCATGATGGAGTTTCGCACAATTTTACTCGCGTCATACATTTTCTCAAACATTTTTGTTTGTCTCATTGTCTTAAACGACAGTCTGAAGATACTGTGGTGGCTTGGAGACTCATACTGGCACAAAGTCTGGTTCTTCCGTATCTGGTTGTGGGCGAACTCGATCAGCTTTCTAATAAGATTCGCTGGATGTTTGTGGTATCATGTTGTGAGGGTTATCAGTGGACTCTTCCGTGGCACTTTGATGTAATACAATCTTATCAAGGGGAGGCATGAAAGTTTAGGAACTACCAACAACTCTATAAGTACCCTAATCTAAACAAAAACGCTGTTAGCATTGCCGACGACAATGCTATCATTAGCTGTCCTAGCCCTGTTCCGCCTTGAATATCACTATGAATGGCTGACCAAAGGAGAGCAGCCAAGGCACTCCCAAGCACGGTGATAACCAACAATTCGAAAATAGCCCACCGATTTGGTCCCTCGATGATATGTATGCCCCATCCATAAGAGGCTTCGTGGCCTTCGATTATTCTCTTGTCTCGGCGAACAGGAAGCTTAGGAAGCCAGAGGTAGCGGAACTTATTCCACCCCCCTTCTCCATGTTCAAGATAGTGAAGGAATACCTGAGGCGGCATTGGAGGCAAGAAGTCGAGAGGCTTGGGGTCATAGTCATACTCGAGCTGTGATTTGGGAGGCACGCTGTCGGGTCTATCGCATATTGATATGTATCCATGCTTTTGATTCCAAAGCGTAAACTGTGCCACCAGTGACATTAGCCTTCGACCTTGAACTTGTTCTTAATGCTTTGACATACCTTGACGAATTCCAAACCTATAGGTATGAAAAGAGAGTTGTGTTTGGATCTTACCCCCCGAATCCTTGTATACACATTTTTCATCTCCTCGAGTAAAGCTGCATCAGATTTAAAGCTTGAGGTGTCGAACTCTTCGAGAGTCGCATATATCGGGCCTGTCTGAACACAAAGTGCAAGATATCTTGACTTGGACTCGGGTGACTCCCCTAGACAAGCCTCCTGTCCCCTCCCGGCACCTGGTGGCGGCATCGCTTTGCTGGATGTATCAGTGCCAGAGTGCTGCGCAGTACTTGATGACATAATATGGGAATTGGTGTTAGGACTGTCCCGGTAGGCCATCGAAGTTTCCTGTTCTCTGGAAGAGCTACCTTGCGAGCTCTGGACATCCGCTATTGTTTCCTGACTGCTCTCTGATGGCGGGCTTTGCAGCAATTCGGCAAACCGTTGGAACCGCTCTTCATCTAGCACAATAAAGTCTGCATAGAGTTGGGATCCGCAGTCCTGTAGAGCTGTATCAGCGCCGTTATACTCATGAAAGGGTTGCCGTGGGAAGAATCTCAAGTCCATTTGCGAGTATCAGGTTATACTTACACATGTCCATTCGAGGCGGCGGTAACCTTCCTTTACTCTAGATCGAGTGATCTTCATCAAACAGGAAAGTCCCTTTGCCAGCTTTTTGGCAAAATAGTAAGACGTCTCAACAGCAGCTGGGCCGGTCTTAGGCCGGACAACTGAAGGAACCACGACTTCATTCTTCGAGGCATCTTGCGAACCAACCGGCGTCGGGCTGCGGTCCTCAGAGCTCATCAATGGTGGCTCAATAGCCTTTCGGCAATCGCTTTCAAGCTTCTTTGGGTGCAGAAATTCATCCAAGTTGTATTTATAAGCGTCAAAAGCTGATCCAACAGTCATGAAAATAGCCGCTGCTTCGACCTTAGACGCTCCCCCCTGACTGGTTTGTTTCTGTTGCGGAGGTAAGTCGTCTGACTCTTCGGACGATTCTGAGTTCGAGCAAGTCGCATCATCATGGCCGGCCAGAAAACGATCTAGTGTGAGAATACTTTCTTGGTTATCCTCGATTTCCATCTTGACTTTCGCGCGGACCTGCTCACCTTGCTTGAGGACCAGATCATAGATAACAGAAGAGATTCGGATCCTTTCTTTTCGGCTCCGTAGGAAATCTACAGAGATCTCCTCGGTGCGAGATCTCGCAGCTGCGCGAAGGTCAAGAAAGTATTGTTTCATTAAGGCCTTGTGATTATTGACGAAACGCGTCCTATACAATCGTTTGACAGCTTGTTGATATAAAGAAAGTAAGCGGTCATCATGTAAAAACCGCTCAACCAGTAACTTGGAGGCAATTTGATAAACTCTCAAAGGCGTAGTACCAGACTGGAGAGACTCGATGTCGTCATCGGGGGAGACAAGAGACTGAATTTCTTCTTGATCCTCTGTCTCCATGTCTCCGTGGAGTAGTTGAATTTCATATCCATAGACTTCTATAGTCCTCGGATCTCCCTTCTGGTTCTTATGCCCTGAACCTGAGTCTCGCGTATTTGGAGCGGTAGATAATGATGTATCGCCAGCCGTATGTTCCGGATCTGACCAAAGCCGCAATGAAGATGTGTCTGACATACCAATATGGTCGGACGAGGTTGTAATGATCGGAGACGACTCTTCTATTCGAGATTGACGAATTCTCACAACCTGAGCTTCGTACGTAGATGAGTTGGTTTGTTGAACCATTTTTGTTATACTTTGCATGAGAGACTTGATCTCTACCGCACGCAGTCGTTCCTTCTCATTCGTCATCATGAAATTAAGAATCATATGGCCAATAGCGGGTGACACTTCATCAGTCACTCTTCGGTGATCAAGCACGTCTTTAAGGAATTGGTCAACAACAGGCAACCTCTCATGCCCATCATGAAATCAAGCACCAATTCCTCTTGCCTCGACGTAAGCCAGGGCTGAGATTTCTATCTGTCTCGCCTTTCGATATTTCTCTAGAGACGCATGGCCAGAGATTGACCAGACCAGGATTTCGCTGAATACAGCCCCAAGAGCCCACAGGTCAATATTTGGTGAAACAAGAGGCCTGACACTCACTTCAGCGGGGGAGTTGGCGTAGTACTCAGGAGCACCTGGCAAAGACTTGGTTAATCATCTCCAGTGCCACTTTATGGATCGTTGCGAAATTAAAAAGAAAACAGCTTAAGGGAAGAATAAATTGACTTATAAAAGATTAAAGAAACAGACTCAGCAGTCTCAACTTACTATACAGTCGACTTCCCCAGTTGTTGATCATCATCTTCCCTTCTCTGTCTAACAGTTTAAACTCTGTCACGTGGAAGTCTGCCAATTTGAATCGAACATTAAACCGGGACTCTGAAGACTCTGGAAACACGAGAATATTGTCTGGCTTTATGTCTTTATGAATTCTTCCTAAAATTAGCGTTTCGTTATTCAGAATGTTCTGCGTCCACTTACCCTGGTTTTGAATCGCGACAAGTATGAAGAGCGTCAAGTCCGTCTAAGAGCCCTACCAAGTTGACCCAAAGTTCTCGAACTTCCTCAACATGGAGAGGTGAGTGAGTGTTGCGAAAGAAACTGCGTAGGCTTCCTTCACTGGCGTATTCGAGGATGATGACACGAAAATCCGTTTCTTCGCAGGAAAAGGAGCCATAGCATTTGGTGATCGCGTGCTGCGCCTTTCCGTTCAGATTCGAATAGTTGTCAGTTTCGACATGATAATCCTGCCTCATCTCGACTCCTCGATAAATCTTGAAAACGAGTGGGGTGTCCTCTGCGGTATTAGCTGTTGTCACATGGAAGCAGAGAAATTTACCTTTGGCACAAGGTCGCAGTAGTCAGAGCCTATCTGGACCTTATACAGAGCCGCTTCGAATCTTCTGTTTCCCTGTTTAAATGATTCATAATATGTTATAGGCAAGATTTGACGAGACAGCAGTTCTTGCGGTTGGGATGGGTGACTTTTGAACTCGACAGGAAAGAAACTCCAATGTTTTTTAAAGACATCAGAAAATTCAGTCATTCGCTCGTGGGATAGGCCAGGTGAAGCGAAAGTTTCATCGTCGAGATCCCTTTCAAGAAATGTTTTGATGTCGCCATGACGGCCAACCTGAACGAGCAGAGAGAAGATCCGTAAAAACCTCTCTGCAATTTGGTCTATGTCAGCTTCAATAAGACATGATTTCACCACTTCATGGATTCGGGCATTGGTCCAATAGTCTTTGAGAGAAGAGATAGAAACGTATCCTATCTCCTGTTCAAAGCTATTGATACCAGTGCGCTGGTTGTGTATGACCCATTTACGGAATCTTGTTATCGAGTCTGGTGTTTCCCACCTCGATTTACCTCTCAGCGCCCGGATATCATAATCATCCTCCTTTTTGAATTGCAAAAGTTAGCCTAAAGAAGTGTCTGTGGAGAGTTGAAGAGTACCTGCCTCTGTTAGCTCTTGACCATCTGGCAAGTGGAAACAAAAGTTGCCGTCTTTGCTCTAAAATCATGACTTTAGCTTCACTAGTCATCCTAGCAGAGATACTAAAGAGGGTTTGCTACCTCGACTTGGATGGTGTCATCGCTGAACCTGTATCTCAGCCAGTCCTGGAAGACCCAAGGATATAGCTGGTAATCAGCATACTCTACTTCGGGCATTGTAAGCCAAGTAAGGCAGGTGTTGAAACAGTAGCTAAGACCGTAGGTTTCAAGAGTTGAATGATGGTTATGTAAGTTGTTTTACATAGTTATACAGCAGGATTATTAGAGGAAGGGTTTAGGTAGGAAGATCGAATTCACTTACTCGCTTTATTTCGACGAGATTCTATTGCAAGACGCCAATATCAACCTCCAACCTAAGTGAGAGCAACATGACCCAGGCTGCAAGTGTAAGTAAAATAAGTCTACTCTAGCGGTACTGACGTCAACCTCAGCAGCCACTACGCATAACTAGTAGCATCTGACACAAGCCACTGCGCAATGATGAATTTGTGGTGTCATCGTATATGCAGACAGTCACGCGCCAGCATTTCAGCTGCATCGCACTCACATGTAATCGATGCGGGTTGGGCGAAAGTGCATTAGTCGATGCAATAGTGGAGGCGGTATATTCTGAGGTCCCCCATGCACAAATATTCTCTGTATCAAGGTGTTTGACGAGCCGCTCCCATTGGCATGCTCGCATTTTGAAACACCCAGCCCCCAAAAAGGTCAGGCTTACCCGTCGATCCCAACTGTCTTCAATTTTACAGAGCGACATGGACAAGGATGATATTCCTACCAGCGCCGAACCCGCCGAAAAACCTCAAACGAAAACCGCATTCCTTAAAAGCAGGCCGAGAATCCTCCAACGCGTCTAGACCACCACATCATTGGCGTCCTCGTTTAACAATTCCCCGTCATGCTTGCGCCAAGCAAGCATCATCGGCTCGAAACATGCGACAAGTGCACTGCAAGGTAAAGACAGGCTGTCTAACATGCGAGTACGGATAAGCAGAATCCAAATCTCTGAAACACTAGTGCCCGCCTCTAACGACATTTTGTTCTAGAATTCGAAAAGTCAAATGTGATGAGAAAAAGCCCGCTTGTCATCGCTGCACAAGCACTGGTCGGAAATGCGACGGCTACGCGCTTATGCAGAAGATCAACCCGCGAGAAGTGGCGCATGGTCGGATGCTTTTGCCGCGTATGTCTGCTATCGATTCGCAAGCCTTGCTCCCCATTGAAGACCGGAGGGCGCTGGGGTATTTTCACCGTGTTATTTCGCCGCGGTTGTCGAGCGCTAGGGATGGCTACTTCTGGACCCATCTTGTGAAGCCAGAGGCCGTTGTGAAACATACCATCTTATCGATAAGCTCTTTGTTGAGTCGTCCGGGGGGAAGAGTGTGGCGCCGTATACTGAGCGATTCGCTTTGCAGCATTATTATACACAGGCCATTCAGCGTCTCAAGACGATTCACAGTGAACCTCTTGTGTTACTCGTTTGCATCTTGTTCATCTGCGTCGAGTACCTTCTTGCCAATAACAAGATTGCACTACAGCATTGTCAACATGGTCTTGCAATTATGGAAAAGTGCAACAATCCTTGGGCTCGACGGTATATAATGCCTGTCTTCAGACGCATGACCGCTGTGCCCATGCTCTTCGGCCCTGAGGACATTGAGAGCGAAAGCATGCCAGCCTTGATATACATGATACCGACCAAGTTTTATTGCATGGAAGACTCACAATACATGATGGATGACATTTTCAACCGAGTGGTACGACTCTGCCGCATGAGACATCGCGGAGTTGTCTTCGACATGACAGAAGAGTACAGCACAGTCGGCACCCATATACAAACCTGGCAAACGCTATTCGAGAAGCTCAAGGTCGATGCAACCTCTTTATTATACCAAGCCCAGGAGCGGTCACTCTTTATGCGTCTCAAACTCTCTTATCTCGAGTTAAGTGCCGATTTCCGATACGAGGAGCACATGGGGACATTTCGCCAGGTGCTCCAACTAGCGAGCTGGCAGAGTGAAAGGTCTACTAAACAGTCCAGCTTCGAACTTGCGTATACACCAATACTCTTCTTTACAATAATGAAGTGCCCTGATTTGAGTATTCGTCTTCCTGCGCTGCGATTGATGAAGAAGCTAGGCTCACCGACGGAGGGTATTTGTGAGAACCTTCAGATGCTGACGACAAGTCGGGAGATAATCCAGCAGGAGCATGGAGTGGAGATAGTGGATATTGAGAATTGATTGCTCGGCAATGATGATGAACATAATTTAATAATTAATCAGGCCATACTGGTCGAGGTTATGTTACATAGCTATCACTGGACCACCATGAAGCACAGACATTGCTACGAACTTCGGCACTTATAACTGCCGAGCTGAATTAACTTTTGAAGACATGACTCGTAATATCAATATGTCAAAACTCAATATCTCGTTCCCGAGACCACACGCATAACTGTCAAGGGCTATAAGGTTCAACGGTCCCGCTGTCATCTTAGCACGATACGACGTCAGAAAAGCTATTTATATCGCATTGATCAGTGTTTTTCTCTGCATAGTATTACTTCTCACCCATTCATTCTTTTTGCAATTCACCCCAAATCTCTCATTCAATATGAAGTTCCTCACTCTTACCACTCTCATTATGGTCTCAGGCGCCTTGGCAATGCCCATCACTGGCAAAACCATCAACTACGATGGCCTAAAGGGCCTTGCACACCCCACCAATGGTCGTTATGTACCTTACCGTCCTTGCTTGCCTAGCCAGCAATGCCGTGACAAGAACTGAGATCGCAGCGCTGCATTCTGACCCGGTGGCGCGAGATATATCAGGAACTACTCAAACGCCATACGCAAAAGATTCTTCCCATGATGTGTCAGAAGGCGCATTGAAGATTGTTCAGTTCTCGTCCACTTCCTGGTGTTATTACTATTCTTTTGAACTACTTATGTAAAGACTGAATAGACTTTAAAAGCTTTAGAACAATCTGTAGCTTAATACTATTCAAATCACTACCACTAATAATCCCATTCTTTTGATGGATAAGCAATTCTAGGGTTTGACCATGACGGCTCCCGAGTCCCAATAACATGAAAAGTGAGACTGATATATCGTGCACCTGTATGATGCAGTTTCTGGAATCATCACCGCTATCAGACCAATGAAGCTTTTATAATTCTACCAAGCTTCTCCTGGCCTCCTCTTATACCAGTTACAAATGATGACCTGGTACCCTCCCTTATGATATTTGCTTCGTCGGTGTCTGAAGCCCTGAAGACTAATGGCGGGCCGTCCGGCAGATCGCGGATATCCCGCCTTGAAAAATAACAGCCCATAAGATCTAGACCCCTCTGGTCTCGGAAACGATCCATTGGGCTTTGTCTTCTATGAGGCGGCTGGCCATCAGCAGCTCCAGACTGTTCCGTTGCGCTCAGACAGGGACTATTGGACGGGAGCGGGAGGGATCCCCAGATAGTCGGGATAGCGCCTGCGAGGAACTAAAACCAGCCATTCACGGCTAAGGAGACGCTATGCATGTTTCAAACACTGATCAATAGTGTTAAACTTTCAGTCACGCTATCTAAGATCTCGCGAACCTGCCGTTCTCTTTCGGAAAGCATTGGTGCATGCTATGCATCGCTTAGACTAGTCGTTTATGGTACCCTGATGTGCAAATAGTACCCAAATCGGTTCACCCGGCATTTAATTGGCACAGTTAAACTCTGTGGCTGACTGCAAAGGCTGTATTGAGCGTAATGAATATCTTAGCTGCCCGTCCCATGATCTCGGGCCCATGCAGCCGTCCCCCCCTCAATCCTCATTAAAATCCGACTTTACAAACAACCGACCCGTCTCCGTATGATGAACCTGCACATTATCCAACTCCAAAACATTAAAGTCAATCAGACAGGACGCTACTGAGAGTAAGTCATCGTAAATCCCACTTCGGTGGTATTGGCACTGATTTGATGACAACAGACAACATCTTCGTCGGTGTCGCCAGTTCTTCTGATGGCAACGACCGCCTACCAACAGCTACATTCAGACCTGAACCTGGCAATCAGTACCAGATCCAGCCATCCAACGTCTTCTACGTCGCAACTGGCTCTAACCTCCAGGCCGGACAGCTCCTGGATCCCGCGAAACTTGGAAGACAGCCAATGAAGATTGACTTCAATGTTCGCTCTGCTGTTGTCACTATTAACCATACTCCTGATGGTCAACTTGTCGTTGCCAAGTAAGAGCTTCCCCGGGGAGAGGAGCGAGGACAGTGGGACAGGATGAAGTTCTAAACTTGAGTTCACATAGAGATTAACAATCTGATATCAATAAATTATATAACACTACTCGCGTCAAAGTGTAGAGCTTCTTGTTTGCATCTCATTCAATTCAAAAACAGACTCACGCCCTTAGCCTCGACTATTCTGAGCTGGAAGGGCTCATTAAATCGAACTTCGCGCCTCAACGACCTCTGCAACCCCAGCAATAGATATGCTCCCAATAATACCGAACACGGCTACCGCGGAGCTGAACTCCTTATTAATCCAATTCCTCAACTCAACCGCCATCAGCGAGTCAACTCCATACAATGACAGCGGCTTGCTCGGCTCAACGTCATCTGGCGAAATGGACATGGCGCGCGCAAGTTTAGCAGCCATGGCCCGTATAACAGCTCGTTGTCGCTCTCTAGCATATGAAGACTTTTGAAATGCATCTCTGGCATTCTCAACATGTTAAACAGCTTGAATTGGGTTATGGTTGTTGCCCGCTAAGAATGAGAATGCACTGAGGAGAGGTCGTTCGAGCAGAGCTGGAGGTTGCTGGCCCTCTTCAAGGATATCTGCAGGTGTTCGAAGACCAAAAAGGACTTGTCCCTCAGACAACGCGGTAAATTGACCGGATTATTCGGATCGCAGCACAGAGTCAGCAAAGCAACTAACTCCTTGTCATCAATGGGCTGCATATCGTTCGACGTCTGTCTCTGACGCTGATATGCCTCCTTCTCAGCAATGATGCCAATGTTGCTCATCCATCCGATATCAAGAGACAGTGCATTCTGTAACCGCGATCTCCGATGCTTCGCCAGTGTATCTTGATACGCGCAGCCACCCGCGTAGTTTGCACTGGCCATCTGTTCAACGACACCGGCAAGAGAGGACAGGAGGATGAAGAAGTCGAGATCCTTGGGGGGAAGCTCATGCAAGTTCTTGGAGTTGGTAGTCACGAATTACCAAGTTCTTTCCTGAGAATTCATTGTCCTTGAGGCACTCATCCCAAAGAGGCTCTGGTATAGCAGCAGAATGCGGTCTCCACTCTTCGCGAGCAACCCACCAGCCTGGCACGAGTCCAGCCATGAAGTTGGTAGTGATATCATCGGGATTGATAACTTCGAGTAAGATTAGTCGACCACCTGGTTTCAGAGCTTTGCGAACAGTGCGTATCGTGGCTTCTAGGTATGGGGTAGCGTGGAGTACACTCGCTGCGATGACCAAGTCATACGATCCTGGGTCAAAGCCTTGACTGTCGATGCTTCGGTCCAAATAGAGTGTCTTGAAAGTGATGCGGCCTTAAGACTTGAGATCTGGCCATCTTTGGCTAGCAGTCTCGAAGAAGGCGGGGGATATGTCTGTGTACGTATACTCTGAGAAGGCCAATCCTCCAGTGCGCTTCTCACGTTCTTGTAGAGCCAAGATGACATGTCCCGTCATACCACCCGTACCAGCACCGACTTCAAGGACTCTCAGAGCTAGGTTCTCATGCGATACTAAGTCAAGTAGATAGTTTAGTTGGCCATCCGCGCAGAGGTTGCGGAATAGATCTGAGTAGAACACATCGGCCTGGTCAGAGTCAAATACCACATGTAGAGGATCAAGCTCCCCGGACAGAATTTCAAGTAGCTTTCGTGCACATGTCGTGTATAACTTCCATACTGGGAGGACAGAGTCAACCTCAGCCAGGCGTGACTCGAGCTCTTCGTCACTGATATCCATTGCTTCATCCTGATTTTCGGATGATAGCTTGCTTACATGGTGTTCCATCCACTCAACATGACGCTGCAAGTCTGCAGGAACTTTCGACTTGTCAACGCCTCTCAGTACACGAGCAGCTGCGAGCTCTAATGCATGACACAGCTTCGAGTGATTCTCCAGAACTGCGCTGTCGTCTTTCGGCACAGCATTAGCGGCGCATAAATGCGTGAGCGTATCGGGCCCTAGCATGCTGAACTGTGGCTTCCACTCGATGGAGTACACCAGCTTCTTCTCTTTGTGGGTTATGCCACTCGAAACAGCAGATGTAACTGCACGCTCGATGCAGCAAAGGACCTCTCCATCTTCACCAAGAGCCGTGACCTTGCCCTGCTCTCCGTAGCCATGAACAGTCGGAATTGCGCTGCACATCCACTGAACCGGAGGTGTCTTCCATGCTTTGGAAGAGAACCATGTATTTTCGAGTCTAACAGGGACATTGGCTGCGGGTTGTTGGCCCGAGCTGGCTCGAAGAACTTGGAAGGCTTGGTCGAGCACTGCTGGATGAACCAAGCTACTGATGTTGAACCTTGCCTGCGACAGATCAACGCGTGCCACGGCTGAGGTCTTATCGTCCCACTTGATGTTGTGCATCAGCTGGAACCAATCGCCATATTGCAGCCCAACCGCTGCTGCATCAAGGTAGAAGACACGAGGGTCGATCGGCAAAGTACATGTATGAGCTACATCTTGATGCTGACGCTGGATGTGTTCGTCGCTCACTCGTCGCTCCCCGTTGCTGTCGTTGTCCTGAAATTCGACCGAAATGTTCGCAGCAAAGCACTCAACCCACTCATTATGCGAGTAAGTGAAAATGCTGACATCAAACTTTGCAGCCAGCTGTTTGTCGACAACTCGCAGGCGGACTTGTGTCTCGAGGCGATCTTCCCAAGTTTCTGGCACAATTATGGGGTTCATAAACTCTGCTTTCTCAATTTTGTAACCGAAGACAGCACGGTCTGAGGGAACCATCTCTTGAGCGGCCTCAATAGCCATGAGAAGCATACCAGATGCTGGAAACAGGACAGTATTACTGATCTGTGATCTACTTCAGTATTGTCTCGTCATTGTCGTCACTGGACTTACCTTGTGATCTCCAGTCCAAGCAGAGGAATCGATGCTCCAGAAGTTCCTCCATCGGGGCTCCAACGAATTCCAATCGGATACCCTCACTCCAAGCAGCTCGCCCTTGACAGCCTCCCGCAGCCTGAAGCCTCTGCTTAGGCGTGAATCAGCCCAGTATCGCTGTGATCTGTCGAATGGTTACTTGCGACAGTCAACCAGAAACTTCGCTTTCGTCCTTTGTTGGTTAGCTGCCAAGATGGAGACGGGATAGCCTTCGCAGAATAGTTGTCCGGCGAGTTCCAGAGTGGTCTGGATTGCCGGGTGTGATCTATGCAAGACATAGCTGTATCTTACTCCCTTTGACGCACTGGACATCTCACTCGGTGTATCTTTCACGGGCCTTCGAAGAGCTGGGTGGGGGCCAATCTCAATCATGTCAGTGATGTTGCCCAAGCCAAGTTTGCGTGCTGAGTTGTTATTTGCAATGACCTGCACTACTTCGGCGAATCTGACAGGTGACAGCATATTTTCAACCCAGTATTGACAAGTTGATAGTGTCTCTGGAGAAATACTTTTGCCAGTCACAGATGAGACCATTGGGATGCTAGTCCCATCCTTTCTCTTGGTGAGCCCTTCAAGTGCAGCAAGGTACTCGCCCGCGATGACTTTCATAGATTGCGAGTGGTACGCGACTCCGGTCTTGAGCTTTTGCGCAAAGATGCCATCTTGATCAGCCTGGGATTTGATCTTGTCGATGGCCTCTCAGGCCCCGAGAGAGTGACGTTGAGAGGACTGTTTATGCATGCAGCGTTAACTGTAAGAACACCTGTTTTCTCTAGATACCCCAAGACGTGATGCGGCGCTAGTTTAATCGACAGCATGGCGCCTGGAGAGGATACGTTGGTCTCTCTTGGCTTTCCAGCCGGGACACCGCGGGAGTAGGACACTCTGCAAGCGGACTCTAGAGACAGCCCACCTGATACATATCTAGGACAACTTAGCAAACTCATTCGCACTGCAGAACACCAGTGATATATACGCTGCAGCGATCTCACCGGAAGAATGGCCGATAATAACCTTGGGCGTGATCCTGAAGCTGGTGAGAAGATCGACCAAAGCAATCTGTACAGCGGTTGCAAGTGGCTGGCTATACTGCGTATGTTGATGTTGTCGCCACAACTAAGCTCATCTGATCGTATCCGTCAGCACGCATATACGATATGATTAATATGATTTACTTGCCAAATAAGTTCCAAGAACACCCAAAGTCGGAGTAAATCTCGCTGATCTTCTCTAGAGTCTCCCGGTAGACAGCATAATGCTCAAGACCCGAGCCCATGTTAATGTACTGTGCGCCTTGACCTGTGAATACAAAAGCCAGGCCAAGGTCTTCAGAGCTTCGAATTGGCTTCGAAGGCGACAATGCTTGTTTTTTGGATCCTTCAACCACAGCAGAAGCTCTCAAAAGCTTGTTACTTCGGCGTGAACCCAGAGTAAATGCCAAAGAGTCGAGCTTCTTATGGTCCCCCGACATCTTCTCTTTGTGGAAGTTGTCATAAGCCTCCATAGTGCGCTTAGCTGCCTTTTCATCGGCAGCAGTCCATACTAGTAGCTTGTGAAGTTCGGCGTCTGACTGACCATTTGCGACACCATTAGTCCCATTGGCTCCGTTGGTGTGAGCTGCGCCATGTCTATTGGTGACACCTGAGCCGTTCGTTACAGGCCTTGGGATGAGGCTCGTGTTATGGATTCCACTGAGGCTGCGATCCTGTAAGTAGTGAAGTGCATCGTCGAGAACAACATGCGAGTTTGAACCGCCCAACCCGAAAGAGTTGAGAGATACACGACTTGACCATCTGAGTTGGTACCTATAGTAGTCCGACCTAGATAACGATATCTGAGCGACACAGATAGAACTTTCTTCAATGCTGTATGAATCCGCGTTCAGTGCTGGATTCATCTTTTGAAGCAGAGCGTTGGGGGTATAACTCCTTTCTCGAGGATCACTGCCGGTGACTTACTTACGTTGATCAAATGGCGAGTCATATTACAGATGCATTTGACCAGACTTGCAAGTGCACTGGCTCCTTCAAGATGCCCTATGTTTGCTTTCACTGAGCCGCTGTCCATACCGTCGGTTTACACTCTTCTCTGGATGTGCGAGAGGTATGGCTTACACGTAGAGTGGTTCCGAGTGAGAACGATGTTCTTGAAGGTACCGACCAATAGCTCTAACCTCAATTGGATCACCGACAGGTGTACGGGTGCCTTGAACCCACGTTCAGCTCATCATCACGTGCGTTCCGACATAGCACTTACCGTGAGCTTCAACATAGCGAGTATCGCTCATAGCCAGACCTTCTTGTTTGTAAACATGACGGATCAGCTCCTCCTGGGACTGCGAGCTCGGCTGTGTCAGAATCGGGGTATGACCGCCCTGGTTCAAGCCAATGGACCGAATCACGGCACGAATCATATCACCATTCTCAATCACTGCTTGTACATGCTTCAGAACTACAGTAATGACTCCCTCGCCACGTGCATACCCGTTAGCCCGTTCATCAAAGCTGTATCAAACGCCATCAGGCGAGAGAAATCCTTGGTTAGCCAGAACCTGAAAGATGCTTGGGTCAAGGAGAAGGTTTGCACCGGTCACAACAGCCTGCGAAAATTAGTCAATCATAAAGTAGGAGTTGTCTTTGACTCACACATGAAGCATCACCGCTCTTCAAAGCTTTACAGGCCATATCGACAGCTGACAAGCTACTAGAACAAGCAGTATTAACGTGGATGCTTGGCCTGTGAAGATCAAAGTACCGGCTGACACGGTTGGGAATAATACAGGAGGCAGTGCTTCCAGTTACAGCCGTTCGCTCCAAGTTTTCTGGGTCGACGGCCGTCATTCTGCTGTAGTCCTCCAGCATAGAGGCTGAGAAAACAGCGGTGCGAGAGCCCTTGAGACTGTCAGCTGGGAGACCCGCTACGAGACAAGCAGTTAGTACTCCTTCGTTATCAACCGTTTTTGGGGTTTTTTACCATTCTCGAAAGCGTGGTAAGTAGCTTCCAGCGTCCAGCGCTGCATGGGATCTATTAACGAAAACACCAGTCAACAAGGAAGGTGTTTAAAATGGATGCCCCTTGAAATGTCTGAATAGACGCTAGCTTCGGCGAACTAAAACAAGGCAGCGCGGGCCGGCTCGCCCTGAAATAGTGTCGAAACATGAACCCAAAGCTAAACCTAGCACCATCGACAGAACCTCCAGGCCAGGGCCATCTGCCACGTCGGCCGCTGTTGATGCTTCTCTGGGACGGTCTTGTCCTCTTCCATAGCCAATGTCCGAAAGTCCGTAGCTTACCCTGTACTCACGCATCTGCCAAAAAAAACTACGCCGCAGTCCTGAAACTTGGAATCGCTGATCTGTCGGGTAAATTTGTGCTAAATCCTCCGAGGCGAGCAACGGGATAGGACGCTAGGAGAACTTCCGGAAATCAAGAAAGGCGATGACTCGGGAAGGATCAGACGCGTCACTCACTCTCTTCAGTCTGAAACTTTTTCAGCAGATGAACACGCCCATAAGCTCTGAGAAGGAAGCATATCGTGTTAATGACCGCACAGATGATCAGAACAGTATAAGCCAGACCGTTCTGATTTGGGGGATCGTTCAGATTCGACACCTCGCCCTTTGGAGGCGCAAGGGCCGGTCCGTCCAGATCAATGGTAGCCATGGTGGAAGCACAGGACAATAACAACGTCTCTTGATCTTCAGGCACGAGAGGTCCGGGAACAAGCTGACTTTTAACGATCCTACGGAAAGACTTTGATCACCCATGTTAAGGAGAGTTGGTACCAGACGTGGAGAGCCTCAACCCCGGTATTTCGGGTCCGGGAGGGAGGCGAAACAGTAATTGCTTTTGGACCTGATACTATAGCAGGTAACTAACTCTTTACAAGGTCTTCTCTTACTGGAAGGTCTTGTCGGTGCAAGCCGTAATAAGTTCTTGATTGAAACACCAGTTTGCGTTGATCTTCTCCTGGCGATCATATCCAAGACTAGCTGTCAGTTCCAGAAACCCTAGCTCATTCGTTACGGTGGGTTAGACGTTGAGAGCCAAAGGGGTTAGTGACGGGAGCTTGTGATAGTTTTCTCACAAGTTTCCTCGGGACGTTGGTGCCGCCTGGTTCCAATTTGCATCCTTCAGCAAATGACTTTGAACCTATTCCAGCAGGGCAGATCATTAACAAATCTAAACAGATGCATATATACTGACTACCGGGATACCGGAAATGCTACACCCGCCTGCAGGCCAAGACAGGTGCTCCCAAATATCGGGCCCCCCATCTCATCACACTGCCATGAATCAGTTGACGAGACTTTTTTGTTAGTTGATAATATCCAAGCCAAGGCTCTTGACGTCTGATCTCTCGCATAGCACGATGACCAGACGCCGCGGACTTTTTATTAGCTCCCGTCAACGTCCCGCTCCAGAGTTTAAAGTTCCTTAACCCCTGGTTCCCTGTTGGCGTTACATAAACTTGGCCGACTTGGCACTGTTGGTAACGTCTTCATCAGAAATCTGCAGATGATCGGCACTTCATATCCTTGGATAATTGTCGGAAAACCAGGTCCCTGGTATCCGTAACGCTGCGTTGGTTCAAGACTTGGCTGCATTGAAGAATGAGACCACTTCCTTACGTACCGCTGTTGGTTCTTCAAGTTTTTCATCAATTCCATGCAACCAACAACTCGGTGCCATTCTTTCGTATAGCATACCACTCCCTGTCGATGCTGATAGCTTCTAAGAACAAACCAGCTAAGAAGAAAAGGGCCACCAAATCATCCTGCCAAGAACCTACTCTCGGCTACCAGGCTCATGAATCCAGCTCAATCTCACACCCATACTCTTCCCCATCACGCATACTTTCACACACACATCTCACCATATCCACCCAAGCGCCCCACGCCATGCCCAAGCAACAAGTCTACCAACTTCACCCACTAGGTTGGGAAAACGACCCTGAAGAGGAACGCTTCAAGGTCACCACGCTGGACTACCTC
This sequence comes from Fusarium agapanthi, assembly GCA_001654545.1. Taxonomy (NCBI): domain Eukaryota; kingdom Fungi; phylum Ascomycota; class Sordariomycetes; order Hypocreales; family Nectriaceae; genus Fusarium; species Fusarium agapanthi. Next base: position 85,117 of record LTDI01000216.1, read on the forward strand.
ACCGTGTGCAGCTACAACAACTACGCTCTTTTCTTCAAGCGACAGGACTCGGAGAAGGAGAGAGCCGCTGAGATCCTCAAGGCTGGGCTGGAGAGGACGCTGGCGCAGGCGAGACACTACTGTGGGACCATTGAGAAGGATCCCGGTGGTGGTCACTCGTTTACTAAGTAGAGGGATAGTACTGTGAGGTTCTTTGTTCAGTGGCTTGATGCACCTGAGGATAAGGAAAAGTATCCTTCTTTTGAGGATCTTGAGAAGACGAATTTTAGTGCGGTAACGCTAGGGGGCCTTGAGCAATGGAGTGTACCGCCCATGACATATGGCGAGAAGCCTGAAGCGCATCCTGGCAACAGCCCTGTCGTGTCAGCCTTCAAGGCCAACTTCATCCGAGGTGGTCTTGTCTTCAACATTCATCATCATCACTACACTAACGATTTCATGGACTGGGCGGGCTTAGTCCATCAGCTAGCCGAGAACTGCTACGCTGATGTGAACGGCACCAAGCATCCAAACTGGGACCCTCTCAACCTCGACGTCTCGCGCCTCATCAAGCAGGAGCCTCCAGAGGACCAAAAGATCGATGGCCCAGCTCCCCCGGAACGCCATCCCGCTCATCAAGTCGGCGTGTCTCTGCTCTTTCACCTCCCCAAGAGCAAAGCAGCCGAGCTCAAAGCCAAGGCGGAACATGGATATCGACATACGATGCCTTCTCGGCCTTTATCTGGCGTAACCTCACGAGTATTCGAGCGCCCGTCTTCAACCCCGATCCGACGTCGACTTTATACTGGTGTGAAGCGATTGACATGAGACGGCGAATGCACAGTCCAAAGGTGCCACCACGCATCCAGCATAATGTGATGTTCGCTGTGACATCTCCTACTGCACCTGTTACGCAACCAACTATTTCTCAGATCATGTCGGAGTGGTTGCTGTCAGAGTTGGCGTCATATATCCGCCGCTTGACCAACAGCGTCACGCAAGAGAACCTTGATAAGACGCTTGAGATGGTAGCTACCATTCGCGACAAGACCTCTTTAAACACACGAGTCGATGAGCAGCCCCCTCTATCGATTCTCCAGACAGACCATCGCGATGCAAACATCACTTCCGCTGACTTTGGCTTCGCGAAGCCAGCTACATATCGTCACTTACTCGATCGTATCACTGAGGGTGTTATCATTGCTTACCCACCTCGCAGCCCATCACCCGAGTCAGATGAAGGATGCGAGTTTGCCATCTTCTATGAGAAGAGGCTTGCTCAAGATTTGATCAATGATGGTGAATGGAGTGAGTACTTTGAGTATAGAGGTGTTGATGCCGATGATGCTTCTGAGGCCAAAAAGGCAAATGGTACCAATGGCACAAACGGAGTGAATGGCTCTTCTTAGATGCAGATATGTATAGTCGCCTTGAATGCACCCACTAAACGCTCAATAACTTCCAGTAAAGCCTCTCCATCCTCAAGCTCTCCATGAACCAGTCATCACCAACCTTCTTCCACGTCTCGTGATAATGCCCACCTCCAGTACCATGAACACCACCTTCATGTTCCTTCGTCCCAGCATGATACGTAACAGCCCAAATAGCTTTGATCTCATCAGGCGCAATCTGCTCCATCTCAGCAGGCCCGACAATATGAATCGTCTGCATCGTCTTGAACTCATTCTCGAAGAACGCTACCCAGTCCTTCGTCGAAGACCACGAGTACTCAATGTCACCCTTCGTGATCACACTACCATCTGGATTGTGGAAGAGAAACCGTCGCGTTGGGCAGCATGATGCTGTCGAAGCGGTTCCATTGATTGGAATCTGTGAAACGACAGTATTGCGCCTTCTTGCGCTGGATAATCGCAGCGGCTTCGAGGGAGACCGCCATTTCGACAAAGTAGGATTTGTTATGGACTGTGTATGAGTGAGTAGGCGTTGTTTATGTGCCATCTCAATCGAGTGTATACCTACCGGACGAAAATTATTGTACAAGGCTGTAATAAATAAGGTTGAAGTTCAAAAAGGCTTGGCTGTCACCTTAAAAAGTCATCCTATGGTAGCATTAATTGCATAATGATACCAGCAACGCAACAGATACACTAGCATCGACAACACCGAAAGCCGACTAACGTCTTTTGCAATAGGGAAATGTAAACCTGTAGAGGCTTCCTGCCACAAGTGACTGTAATCTATTTTTTGTCAGATCGTATTACCGATCGTGTACATCTCTATTTCTTCGTCTCTATCGTCAGTGTCTCAAACCCCTCTATCACTATTATTCTGTCCTTTTGGCGAGCCGCTTCTTCACTCCTCTCAACAACATCCCTCCCCTCAATCTTCCTAGCCTCCATAATACTCTTCCCCGTCTTCCTCTTCACAAGCGCCCTCGCACTCAGATACGCCCCATGACTCGGCAACGAGAACAGCCCAATCGCACCAGAACCCATCTTGGTTCCCAGATTCAACAATCCAATACCAACACCCTTTGCCGCACCAGCAGCGCCTTCTTTCTTGGCACCCCGCACAGGCTCCATGACTATACCACCGATCCCCTCAACCATACCATGCGCAAAGTTCTTGCCCGCTGCTATACCGCCTGATTTCCAATCCGTCACGGCGCCCGGATCGTACGCTTTGCCGCCGTAGAGTTTGGGGGCGTTGCGCATTCCTTCTGTTACTGCGTAGGGGAGGTCGAGAAGCACGCCTTTGGAGTAGTGCTTGAAGAAGCCACCGACGCCCGAAGCTGAGCCCTTGACGGCTGCTAGTGCGCCATGTTGGGGGTCTTTATCTTTGGTAACCGTTGGTGCTGGGGGTAGATCCATGCCTGCTGGTCTACCGAAGACATCCTCTTCCGAAGGGCGTTTTGAGTTATCCCTCGATCGATCTCGACTTGCTGATCTGCTACCGCTTGGAGTCACTGGTCGCAGCGCTTGAATGGGCTTGACGACAATGTCAGAGGCTGATGTTACCATGCCAACTCCCGTCGTGGCGAGCGTCGCAAGTGCTGCAGTCAACGGATCCCAACGTCGGTTCTCAATATGAATTGGCTGCGGTTGGTAACTATAAAACGGTCAGCAAAGTCTTTCCAAGCTTGTCACGTTGTAACATACGCCTTGAGGTTATTCCACGACACCTTCTCATTCTTGACTAATATCTCAGCAGCTATCTTGGATAATCTTGTCTTTTTGCCCTTCTTGTCGTACAACCATGCTGCAGCGCGATTGGGTAGAAGGTCACATCGCATCTCGTTCAAAGGTAGGTTCGCATGGAAGGATGCCACGGCTCGCCTGACTCCGGCTTCACTTGACATCTTATCGGCGATTTGTCGCGCAGCTGTGGAAGCTTCAGGTGTCAAACAGAACAGAATGGCTTCAGCGAGGTTGCTGCTGTTAAGGGCCTTGAAGGGAATGGGAGCTGGACCTGCACCACCAGCGTGGACCATATTTCCCCAAAACGGTTGACTATCCACCATGGTCAGCATGAGAAGTTAGTTGGGAAGACAATGACCTACTCTCCAAAGAAGGGAACGATGGTCGTTGGTTTTGCGTTGACAAGTCCGCAAGCTGTGGTGCCTGCTCCTCCGTGATGTATCACCGCAGTGACATGCTGAAATAGCCACTCGTGCGGACAATCTCCCAAAAAGAAGACTTGATCGTCGCCAGTTGAATCACCGCCAAGCTTGCTCCATCCTCGAGAAACAATTGCCCGCGCCCCCGTCGCACGAACAGCGTCCAGAATTGTCGCTGTCAACTTGTCAGGGTCGTCGATCACGATGCTACCAAAGCCAATGTATATCGGTGGCGGACCGCTGGCCAGGAACTGCTCCAAAGCTGGCTCAGGTTGATATTTTGGCGCATCGCGGAAGAAGAAACCACAGACATCTGTCACGGTTATGATCAGTGAATGGTGAGCACGGGTATGGATTGAAACATACCAATGTTCTCAGGCCAGTCGGCTGGCTTGGGTACTAAAGCCGGGGACCAGCAGTATGTAACTGGAACCCCCAGAGTCTCCGTCAAACAAGGCCCTTCGCTGAAAGGAATCGCCTCCAGGTCTATTGTGTTTCTCCAAGCATTGATGATATCGCCGAGTCTGTCTGCGATCAGCACACCGCCACTTTCGGACAGTTGATCAAAACTCACCCTTGCCAAGTCATCCACTCAACCAATGAATAAGACATGTAATTCGCAGCCGTCGCCGACATGTCACTCCCATTGGCCTTTAGATTCGCAAGTGGGTGACAGAACTCTCTCGTACTCGTCCACGGCATCGTGAACATCAGATGTAATGGGATACCGAGGGCTTGCGCGCAATGGATATGCGCAAAGCTAGGCGGGTTTGCAATGATGGCATCGGCAACGAAGGGTCGTCCTGTAAGTTCATCAGGCTCAATGCAGGAACTCCAGCACTTATGCAACATTTCGTCCACCATCTTTCGTTTTCGTTGGATTTCGCCTCCGCGTAGTGTCTTCATGCTAGGGAAGAGACCAGGGTTTTTGACCATGTAGGCCATCAGTCTTTAAAGAGCCGTTAGCTACGCCGACAATTGAGTCTAAAGGAACTTACTCAGCGGGATCACCGCCAATGGAGAAGAACTCAAGACCAGACTCTCTCACGAATTTGTCGAATTGGCCGTGGGTCGCAAGTCGCACCCGATGACCGTGGCGCTGTAACTCTGTGCCCAGCGCGACGAAAGGTTGAACATCGCCTCGACTACCGACAACCTGAATAACGATATTGAGACGAATGCTCTTTTCACTTGTCTCGGTGTACGTAGGCGGTTGATTATGTCCATGAGAAATGAGAGGTTTTCCCGTCGGAACCAGTTTGGACAGTCGCCGAGCGATTCTCGAACTAAGATCGATGTCAACTCGTCCATCTTCGCGGCCAGTTGTCGTGGCTTCTAATTCCGCTATCGCTTCGTAGGGCGGAAGCTCATCTGGTAGTGGGGTACCATGCTCGCCATTTGCTGGGAGCTCGAAATATCTCGTCTGTCGGTTGGACTGTTCGTCATCTGGTGTTGGAGTCATGTTTGCTTGATGCGATGAAGATGGAGGAAATTGGACCTAATTGAGAAAATTCTCAGCTGCCGGGCGGCAAGAGGCCATGTTATAAGAAATTGACCGAAACGAGGCTATCGCCAAATACGCGTATCACAAGAAACACTCGCACACGAAAACCCGACTCATCATCGTAGGGGGTCAGAGCCACCAACAACATGTCATGTTTATCGGATAACATGATAGTATCATGAAAAGCTAATATACGAGAAATACATAAATTAAATCTCCGGCTGGATGTATTCACGTGTTCTGCGCAATCGGAAGAGAATCCCATTGACAAGTGTCGAGTTACGTGAGCCAAGCTGCCCAAGCCTTATGAGGCAGTGCGTGTGAATGGGCCGATTGTTATGATGGAGACAACCAATACGCGTATGGAGAATGAAATGTTGTCAGGGCCCCAAGGTGGGCAGGCTATCTAGAGGGATGTGGGGCCTGAGGCACAAATGTCTTTGCTGAGCCCTTGGTTCCCGCTTCACGCTAGACTTTATTAGCTATAGATTGTTGTGTGGGGCTCACGACACGCTTACTGTACGTCTGGAAACATTTTCTAGGTGAGTTTAGGGTAGGGATTAGGTTACAACTTCCAGGCTATACTAATATCTCTCCTAAGTCTTATAGGTAAATCAGAATATACCTACAATATCACTTAGGGTCAGTGCCTTTGTTGAAAGCCAGCGTTCTGTAGTAGAGTTATATCTCGAAGCTTCGACGTAACAGAACCCTAACTGCTTGATTGTTGTGTGAGTCCGTTGAGACACATACTTACACGTCAAGCTATTGACCCAGTCAAAAAATAGCCAGTTTCATGTGATTTACATCATAGGGCTTTGAACTTCGTTTTTGTCTATCGTGTCTCTCAAATTATAATTTATCTTAACACGCTTTCCGTTCCGTCATCCGCGCCATCGGCTAAACAATGCCGCCAACGGACCTGTGTATACTTCCAACAGGACCAAACGGACGAGTAGCTCAGTCACCATAATCAGAATCATCCACCTGGACTGAGCACCTTACTTCTCACCATGGCCACGCCGAACGCCATTCCGCTTGAAGTACTTGTGGTCTTTCCAAGCAATAACAGCCGCCCAAAAGTTGACGATTCTGCGCAGTGTCAGCCAGTTCCTCGATGGGTATGAGGTAAAGCAACTTACGTAACGACCAGCGCCACCAGGCCAACCAAGATACCAAGTGCGCAATTCGCACCGATGCAGACTCGAGTGGCCATGTTGAACGCCAATCCCATCACCACCGCCCAGAAGACGACGTCCATTGTGTTGAGAATCGCGTTTGCCTTGAGACTTCCGAATCTTTTGAACTTGTCTACCTTTTGCGTGACGTATTCGTAGGTAAGGAAAGCGTACGTCTTGAGACTCTGCGAATCTGTGAGCTTTGTTCATGATGTGTTGGTCAGAGAGCAAAGGTAGCTCACCATTGTTATGGCCATGATATCTGATCTGGTCATCGGAATACCTGATGGTTTTGTCGCAACTTTGGCGATACCGAGGATGAAAGCGATAGTGGTGGTGACGACCTGGAGGATAAAGACTTTGTTCTTCCAGCTGTGCTCAAAGAAGCGGCCATCGAAAAAGTCTCTGATGCCCATGGTGTTGGTTGTTTGATTTGGAGGTGGAGATTGAATGGCAGAGTGTGCACGGCGAAAGGCGGAAGCAGGTTATCGAAAGAAAGTAATAACGAGATAGCAGAGCGCAGGTGCGTCAGGCTTTAAGATTGAAAATGGGCAAAGAGATTGATCAAGATCTCTTCTGGATCTGATGTTGATATATATAGGTAGGTTGAGTGATGTTTTGATATGGGCCAAGCTCTATACGCGTATACGATCTTGGCGTTTCGGAGTGAGCCGTACGCGGAGAATTGTAGATCAGGTCGCAGATAAGCTCAGCCACGAAGATCAGCTGGAATGGTGTGTCTGATTCAATGGCGAAAAAATATTTGTCCCAAGAGATATATCTGCACTATGACCTGGGTTTGGGACAATTGATTACCACTGCTTGGCAGCGACCAAGACTGAGCAGACCAGTGCTCGCCACTGGTGACTGTGTTCAGTTGACTTTACCCCATCTCTCTGCAAGTCAGTAGTCTCTTCTATCAAATCGCCATTCTATAGGTATTAGCCTGCAGGAATTAGATATCTTTAGTCATGCATGTGTTGGTGATAGCAGTGATGAAAAAGAAGCTGCAGGGCTGTGAATCAGAGATCTACAGTCTTGGCAAGAAAGTCAGCCTGTGATTGGTTGCGCAACCGCCAACAGTGTTTGATGGATGCCTACAATGCGCGTGAGTGGAAGAGTCAGATATAAGTCGACTACGCCGCACAGAATCTGACATGTCTGTCTGTACCAGAGTGCATGGTTATTACTTCAATTCCATTCCATTCATTTCAACATTGACTTCTCATCGTTTGAACAACAATCATTGACGCCTCAGCCTGTTCATATCCGGACTATTATCCTTAGAATGGCTCCCACGGCCATGAGATCAATTGCGCTGCTGGTCCTCGCGACTCAGTCTCTATCACATACCGACAATCACCAAACAGTCAATATCTTCCACAAGATCCCAAGCGACGTCGACCAATGCATCCGACCATGTCTCTTCCGCCCCAACAACGCAAACGCTGACGTCGGCAGCGCGCTAAACTGCGGCGCACCATACCAGGAAAAATGCTACTGCGCGACCGACAGCGATAACGCGAAAGCCGTCAGCAAGCATATCGACAGCTGCGCACAGGCGAGTTGCTCAAATGGACAAGAGTCGCAGGATGCTGAGACCATGAGGCATTACTACGCTTCTTACTGCATGGGGAATGGATACTCGGCAGAGGCAATGGAGGAATGGTATACAGGCACCGAGGCCCATGTCACGGGAACAGGTACAGCTACAATAAAAGACATGTGGGGATGGAGTACGGGGACAGGCGCCAGAGCCCATCTTTTTCCTGACGCGACAGGAAGAAATGGTGACAATGAAAACGACAATGGCAGTTCATCTTTGACAAGCTTCCAGTTACTATCCGTGGGGACTCCAGTACTCGTGGCTCTTTCTCAGTTGATTTAGGGTTAGCAAATTTTAGTCAATAAGCAGCCATGCCTTCAAGTGCAGAATAAAAGTCAGCCAAATCTGGCTTTGTATCTCCCACTGGAATGCACAGAGCAAGCATTCTCATGAAACCAACCCCAAGTCGAAATCCTGCGAATCCTTCAGTTATATATCGATCATACATCCACTGTGACAGTGATGCAACGTCAGACAATTTTACGCCACTGCTATCGCTGATATCAACGCGCTTCTTGACAATTCTTCGGAGGGGTGCCCATTCTGCGATCTCTATCAGAACGCAGCCGAGAGAATATGCATCCATGTAGCGTTCGAAGCTCTCCGAAGGCTCTCCGAGAGCCTTGGGATGCCGATAGATGTCCCGTGAGAGATCCTCAGATGGCTGTTCGCTGATTTCGGTCGGCCAACCTTGTCGTGCGAAGGAGAAACCGCAGAGATAGGGTCGACCTAGGTGGTCAATTGACGGCCTAGAGGTCGGAGAGACGAGGAGGATGTTTTCAGATCGCATGTCTTTATGGAGCCAGCCGGCTGTATGGAAGCTCAGGAGCGTCTGGCACACCTGCGCAGCTAGGCGAAGTCGCATGCCAACATCTGGCAGTGGCCCGCTGGATTTCGATAATACACTGAGCAGGGAGGGAGATTTCTCGGTGCCAGATGGGAAACGGAAGACCAGCCGGAAGCCCCCTTGCTCTTCAGTGTACCCCAGGCAAGGGAACGTCTGAAAGGATGGCGTGGGAGGCTGCGAGAGTAGACGCACGAGGGCTTCAACACGTGCTTTAAGCTTCGCTTTCATCCTCGGCTGTACACGCTTCTCTTCTATCAGCACGGTGTCTCCCTGGTAAATGGCAGATCCAATAGTTGATGTCATCATATGAATATCAGACAGCTGCGAAGGGTCCAGAACCGTTGGGACTTCTGCTCGTAGCACGCGGCTGGTTCCATCATCGGGGTGCGCTTGTTGTTGGGCATCACCTGATGTGAGCAAGATATGCTGTGCCTTCAGGCCTGCCGAGGCAGCGAGGCTATTTTTAACACTAGCATCTTTAAATGAGTCGTGAAGAGATTTCTGGAGATCCTGAAGACCTTTGATATCTTGACTCATTTGGATCGCGAGTTGTAGCGTCTGGTTGACTGCTCGAGACGTCTGGATTCGGTGAGGAATGTCCAAGAGAGACCAAAGCCCATCGACTAGACCGGTCACATCCTGCACAAGCTCCGCGTACTTTTTCTTGTCGACAGCGGCCCAATAAAGACGCCGTGGGAACCGATTCGCGGTGTTGAGTGTAGATGCGCGCTTGAGGATGCCCTGGCGAATCTCGGGTGACACGATATTTGAAAGAATCGACGAAGCCGGGTTATCCGAGACGATCGCCGGTTCGGAAAGGACCAAGTCATCAGAACCATCAGGCGGAGACACGAGTTCCAACTTGTAGCGCTTTTTCAAAGCGTCCGTTGAGGAGAGGAGCTGCTCTAGCTGGAACAAAATGAGAGCGGCAGGATGCTTGTGTATCTCGAGTGATCCATCGTCTCGGGGGGGATCGAGGCCGATTGCTCTAGCCCATTCAATGAGTCGATGCTCTTGAAGCACGAGTTTGGTTCGTTCGATGGCTGCATCCTTTCCGATATTTCGAGCGTCAGATATCAAGGTGAAGCCCTTAACACAGCTGGCAAAAAGATCGAAAGAGATCGACACCACGGCTAGAGCTGTTCCGGGGTCCATGGTAAATTTGCAATAGAAGTCTCCCCCTTATAAACATTTATTGAAGAGTCTTGGTCTCGGTTGATCGCCCACGGGGTTTGTGAGCGTGTGATTGTGAATGATGCCTAACCAGCCTAGCTAGAAACCTAGTCTACCTGTTGTATGAGGCTTATGCAAGTGCAAGTATCCGATATTCAGATCCCCGAGCACTGCTATACTGGCGCATCCGACGTTTTAGGCTCTTTTCAGTCGCGATGGACATATATCCCTTCGCTAAAATATGATTAACTCCTTCGATCACGCAGTGACTTATTTTTAGCCCACTCCTCCACTTTTTGGTCCACTCCACTTGATGTCTTTGGCAATAGTCCTCCAGTCGTCCTAACAATATCGCCGATGGCAAAGCAGGCTGAGGCAGGCTGTAGCACCTCAGCCGCAAATCAGTAATTACATAACAAACAAATATGTGCTTACCAGCAACACAGGGCCCTTGAAAGAAGCTAAGGCGTCCCCCGCCTGGTACTCGCCGGGGCCAACGTTCCTCCTCTTTATCCTTTGAGTTGAGCAGCTTGGACCTCTATCACCCCATTACTGATTCCCTAAAACGAAATGGATTCCTCGTCAGGAAGAAATCTGACTTCTTTTAGAGGAGGAACCTCCGATCCTACGACCTTCAGACCATATGATCCTGAAACCCTAGACGATGCACGCTTCATTCCCAACGCCTTGGACTTTGCCTACCGAGCGTTCTTGGCTGACAATGCCGTGGCATTATCGGTCCCTCCGGTATTTTCGAATGCGCAAGCCGTGGACAGCGCCTCATCCGCTGGCAGGGGCGCAAGCTTCACCGTGTATCGACGTCGCATCCCGCCCCAGAAGACCCTAACGTCGCGTACAAACATGGATGGCCTCTTGATTGAGATTAGGGATAAACACAAGCTGCCGGGGGTAGTCGCCTACAAAGTGGCCCTCATCGAGTTTTCGGACAAGGGTGAGGCCACTCGCACGTCCCGGCACGCCATAGACGCGGCGATCATGGAGCTCTATCTCTCGACGCACCGCCCAATCCTGCAACACCCCAACCTCGTCGACTTTCTTGGATTGGCATGGGGCGCAAATCCGTTTAATTCCTCGCAGAAAATACCAGTCCTCATGGTGGAGTTTGCGGAATACGGGAGCCTCTCGCAGCTGCAACAGAGGGAGTATCTCAGCACAGAGACTCGGCGTAAGCTCTGCCTTGATGTCTGCAAAGGTCTTCATATGCTTCATTCATGCGGCATAGTTCATGGCGACATCAAGGCAGAGAATGTCTTGATATTTACAGATTCGGAGCACAAGTACAGAGCCAAAGTGAACGACTTTGGCTACTCCCAGGTGATGAATACTGAGAGGAGTAGTCTCTTGCTTGGAGGAACACGGCCGTGGAAGGCCCCCGAGGCGAAGGCGGCAGTCAAGGTATCAGACGCAAAATATACCGACATATACTCATTGTCCCTCTTCATCTGGTGTACATTTGCACATGGTCAAAACATCTTCAAACTCTTCGTGGATCCCTCCAAGAAAGGCGATGAATTCTACGCGGAAGCTGAGAAACTGAAGGAAACTGGAGAACTAGCTGCCCAGAAAGATATTTCTGCATGGTACTGGAAAGCTATTACGGCTACTACTCATGGCGACACCGGCCAGTTCCCCCAGCACTTCCAGTCTCTCCAGCAGCAATTGGAGCAACTGCGGCAGAACACAGCACAGGCCAACCGCCTGGCAGTTGGCATTGACGACATAGAAAAGATTCTTTGTGCCATTCCACCCGTGTTTTTCCAAGCCTTGGAGCCACTGAAGCAACAGCTGATCACAACTGTTCAACGTTTAGGTTCATATGATGCGATGAAAAGAGCTGTGACAATTGGACTATCGAATGAGCCACAGCGAAGGGACCTCGACCAAATCATGGTCGCCCTGGGACACAGTGGTTCGTTTACTCAAGATAGGTACGAAAATTACCAACATGCGATACATGATAAGAAACTAACCGAACCAGCGCGGAGCCGAATCAGGTGCTCAAATCTAACCTGAATGTAGGTCATGATAAATAGGGTCACCCGTCGAATGCATTGGAAACTCATCTCGTATAGCAACATTTCTTCACGTGGCGCCACTGGACGGGAATGGACCCTTCTGTTCAGAAGTACCTAACAACAACATACATCCAAAGAGGCGAGGGGGAGGCTAAGAAAGGTATGATAAACCCACCGGAGGCTTTCCTCCTCACGGCTCTCTACATCAACGGATACGGCGTAGACAAGGATACATCGCAAGCATCCAGGTGGCTCTTCAACGCCTGGGGAGTGAAGCATCCACTGGCGTCAGCATACGGGTACCGAATCGCGCGTGCCATCGGGCTCACGTTCGATGACACAGAAGGCGTAATAGAAACGCTGGAACTAATGGCCCTGCGTGGTTCAAGAACTGCCCTCGAAGATCTCGCCATGATCTCCAAGCATGCCTACGAGAAAACGAGAAAAAGGATTCGTGAGGCCCTTGGAGGCACAGGTGCAAATTTCTTCTTCAAGACAGAAATGCTTGGCGGTTTTTTTCACGATATGTGGATGAGAACTTTCGATAACATTCCCATCATGCTCGAGAATTTTTCTCATTTCAATTCCATCGCAGACTACACAGTCAACAAGAGAGGTGACCGCATTCTTCATGTGGCCGCAAGTTGCGGCCAAACGGAAGCCATCGGGGCTCTCATGAATCACTTTCCATCACTTGAAGTTAATCAACTCAACGACCAAGGCGAGACGCCACTTCTGTGTGCTTGCCGCGCAGGCCAACATGGAACGGTCTTGTGGCTCACTTCGAATGGAGCGACTGCATCGGTGGCACGGAATGGAGAGTCTCCGCTCCACTGGCTGATATCCTTTGATGATGAAGAGGTCGAAAGCGTTGGCCCGGCACTGATCCAAGCCGGCGCGGATATAAATGCGAAGACTACCACATTCATCGCCTATCAAGCGGGGTTTCCGGCATCGCTAGATGTTGATCGGCTCCCGGAGGGTTATCCAATCGGATGGGGTAAGTGTTTTCTATCGCTATATCCATCGTCACGTCTTTCGTAATTCACAAGACTCAGTTTTTGGGGGCATTAGAGGGACTGATGTGTTAACTAGCGACTCATTGTGACCGTCCCAAAATTGTCGAATTCTTGCTTTCCAACACGGCCGATCCGAGGATGTGCAACACATCGTGGCCTCGTGCAAGAAGTGCGTTGGAAACTGCAGCATCGCAGCTTCGCTCAGAGTGTCTGGAGTTGATGATCCACGCCATCGAACAATTCAACCTCGAACAAGGGGCAGAGAAACACGGCGGCTTCTTGGTGACAAGCCTCCTTCAGCAAGCCGTTTACGGCACCAGCCTATTTGACATGATCCTCTACCATGGGCCGAGATATCAGCAGGCGATGGAATCCACATTCCAGTGCCTATTGCCAAGGACCAGCAGGGTTGCCTCGCCCAACGGCTACGGCGGCTTTAACCAAACGCTTCTCTATTTGGCCATCTCACTAGCTCGAGATGAATTGGTTGAATACCTGCTCAAGCACGGAGCTGATGTCATAAAAGCTGGAGAGAACTACGATGAAGATGTGCTTCAATCCCAAGACGTTGGTGCGTTCAAAACAACTGACATAAACCGCGCGTGTGGCGTTGACCTGCGAACACCGCTCTTGGAGGCAGTTCGATGGAATCGTCTCACGATGGTCAATCTCCTCCTTGAGAATGGAGCACACGCCACGGGAGCTTCCAAGAATCCATTCAGTGGGCAAGCTTCAGCGTGGACCGCTCTCCATGTCCTGGCGTACGCAGGGCAAAATGATACGCGACTAGTCCAACCCCTTCTTGACCACGGAGCCCCCCTCGACGGTTTTCCGGACGAAGTCGGCAAGACCGAATCCCCGCTACTCGTCGCCGTGCAGAACGACCAATTCCAGCTCGCCGACAGCTTTGTATCGCATGGCGCCGATATCAACTTGACCAGTATGAGCAGCGGCCACCTGAGCTTCACAAACCCCACAACCATCTTTGGCCATGTCATCGCCTCCAACGCGCGAAACTCAATCGCACGTCTCCGCTACCTCCTTGGAAGAGCAGACTGCTTAGATTTCATCGTCGAGCCAACCCGGCAGTGGACGGCGCTCCACCGCGCCGCAGCCGCTCACATCGATGTCGAGTTCCGCGCGACAGATGCGACCGAGGCGGCTGAGCTGGACTGGACCGATACCGATTGGAGTGCAAACCGTGAGATTATGAATGAGCTACTGCGGCAATTTGATGATCCGGAGCAGGTTCACGCTGTTGAGGGAAGCATGGGGCTAACAGCGATGCACCTGGCAGTTCTCGCTGGTAATGACGCTGCAGTGAAATTGCTTCTTGACAAGGGTGCCCGCAGTGACGTACCGAGTGCAGATGGCAAGGGACCGACAGCCGCTGAGATGGCACTTGGAATACAGATAGAGAGGTTGTCTATAAACGAAGAGGGCGCCCGGCCTGGCAAGGAGGAGGTGGCGGCTCGTAAGAGGTGTAATGATCTTCTGAATCCGCGAGCCCAGCCTGCAGCATGAGCGAGCCAGCGTGTCAACATCAAAGAAGCCAGAAAAGGGCCGTTTCAGAGAAGATAAAACCTATACATCAGATTTTCGGTATAAAGAAAAAGAAGAAAACCCGATTTAGAAATTAAGGGTAATTACAACTTCGTGGTTTCTGGGGTCTACAAGGGGGGAAGTTTAAGGATTTCTTTATAAGATCGTTTTAAGTATTAGTTTGCGACTTGACATAAGAGACTTGTCTTTATCATGTATACAGTGAGTGAATAGACAGGGCAACAAACCCCAAGGCGGAGAAAGACCGAGGTGAGTAGAACGAGATATAAACGAGGTCATGCTTACACCCAACCCTTGCTTCTAGGAAAAACAAAGATAACATAAAATAAATAGCACCTCAAGCAGATTGTCTATTAAAAGCGATGCGCCACGTAATGCTGGAAATATTTAAGAATAGACGAGTGAATAAAACAGAGTCACACCAAGAAGGGGAACGAGATAGTTTATAAGCTACAATATACGGAGTAGTGCATCCGATTTCAGGAACGAGCCTAACCCTCCAAGACGCCTATCATTCACGGGACCTTATTTCCCCACGGGGTAATCACTTGAATCGGCAGTGCTAATCTCAATATGACCAAGCTTCTCCATAAACGCTTGGTGAGTGCCGGGGAATCGCCCTGGAGGGGGTTCACTTCGCCATAGTAAACAGCGACAACTAATTTAGACAATGCATTGGGGATGTCAATCTCGCTCACAACTTGCCCGAGACGCGAGATTGGAAATGTATATAAAAGAAAAGCCTGTACTCCGTAGCGCCAATCTCCTCGCTGACAAGCACAGTACATTCATTATCACCCAACTCTGCTACTGGTCACTCAGGTTCGATGCGTCTCTACGGGTGCCAATCACTTGCCTACACTGCTACTATCAGTGCAGTCGTCGGGAAAGGTATCTCATCCTCGTCCGATGCGGTCCCAGGCTTCGCAGCTCCGGCAGCCGAGTATCGTCCCAAGTTCAGATACTGGTAAGCAACCTTCACCACCTCATGAAACATCAATCTCTTACTCATATGCTGCACCAAAGGCTTCCAGATGCATATGTCGACTACGATATCCTCAAAACCGACATTCAAGACCTCCAAAAGCTCGGCGCCGGCGGCCTAGAATTCCTCCCTTTCTACAACTACGGCTTCGGTGGCGTGAACGACTCGAAGATCGAGACATTTGCCTTTGGTAAACCAGCGTTCAGAGATGTTCTCCAGATTGCACTTGAAGCTACCAAGGCGAAGGGGTTTTCAATGGATGTGGCGCTGGGTGCTAGCCAGGGTCAGGGTGTACCGTCCAAACCGCTTACTCCTGGTCTTGCTGTACAGCTTGTGTATGGAAAGGTATCTGTAAAAGGAGGGGAGAAGTTCGATGGGGCGTTGCCAGCTGCTGATATCAACTGGAATGAGAATTTGGGGTATATTCATCCCCAGGAGAAGTTTGGTGGTAACCGTCTTATTGGAGTTTCCGCCGCTGCCGTTGCATCTAGTAAGTCACCCGCCCCATGCACTCACGTCACCTGTATACTGATGCCTTTTCAAGAGAATGCCTCAGACGAGAGCAACACCTTCGTCGCCCTGCATGAGAAGTCTCTAGTCCACCTTACCGCCTACGTCAAGAACGGTAAGATCACATGGACGGCACCGAAGGATTACAAAGAGTATGTTTTATTCGCGCACTACGAGCGCTACACCAACCAGAGATCGTGTGATGGCGTGCCTACCGATGTCATCGCCAACGGCTCCTGGGTCACGGACCATTTCAGCGCCGCTGGGGCAAAGCTAGCTTCCCAGTTCTGGGAGAAGAACCTATTGAGTACCCAGATCCGCCAGTTGCTCAAGGGTGTTGGCAAGCATAGTAAGTTCAATATCGTAGCCATTGGCCTTGAACTTTCCAGCTTATGAATAGCTTGGGTCGTGTCAAGTTGGGTATAACATTCCCTTGGACATTGTAGGTCTCTGTCATTCCAGTGCTATGAACTGTTTCTGACACGTTGATAGCTCGCCGATGTACCAATTGTTTCCACCCCCGAACTCGAATCTCTAGCATTCAAAACACCACATCAAATGTCGCAATTAGTCGGTCCTACGCACCTCGGACGTCGCAACGTCATCTCCACAGAGATCGGCGCTGTCCCACAAGGAGCATACAGTCTGACCATCCCCTCACTCATCAACCTCTTCCACGACGCATTCGCAGGAGGCGTTAACGCCATGACGATACATTGGATGACTTACACTGGAGAACAACTCGGATCGACATGGCCTGGATTCACGCCGTTTCAGTATATCTACATTGAACTGTGGGGCCCAATGCAGCCGGTGTGGAAGTATATGGGTGAGATAATAAATTATACTGCCAGAAACCAGTTTGTAATGCAGCAAGGAGTGGCAAAGAAAGATTTGGCCTTTTACCTCTACATAGATCCTTTTGGCATATCTGATGAGTATAATGGTACAGATCTTCGTGCTAATAGTAAGTACCAGCTGTCACGCCACGCCATGACCATCTGCTAACCGAATCTCGAGGCTTCACGTACGAGTATCTCTCGCCAGCGAACTTTGGCTCAAAGGCTTCCAAGGTTACAAATAGGATCCTAGACTCTGCAGGTGAAGAATATTGCGCTCTTGTGCTCAATTGGCAACAATTTATCACTGCCAACGCATGGAAAAAGCTCGTTGAGTTGGCCGATGCCGGGCTTCCCCTCCTTGTTGTAGGCAATCTCCCCGCCACGACCATCGGAACTAAAGGCCAGGATATTATGACAAGGAACATCTCGAAGCTCAAGGGACCCAAGTATTCCAATATTGTTTTCATTAAATCCCCCAATGACCTGCTCAACGCACTTAGCAAACTTTCTATCACGCCCCGAGTGATAATAAGCTCAGATGCTGCTAAGGACCTTTACACCGTGTGGAGGTCAGAAAAGTGTTCAGACTATCTTTTCCTCTTCAATTAGGGCTCATTGACATCTTTCAAGGTCACGGTAGAGGTTGAACAGGGCAAGGTTCCTTACAGGCTCGACGCATGAACTGGACGACAGATGGCTATGGCATCGTTCAAGAGGTCCTCTGGTAAGGTCAGCTTCCAGGTATCTCTGAAGGAAGGTCAGACAGCGATCGTTGTGTTTACAAGTGGGAAGTCGAAGACAAGCATAGTCTCGCAGTCAACGAATGTCATCGACGGTTCCTATGGTTCTGATGGCAAAGAGGATATCTCTGTCATCCTGGCAGATGCTAAGGAAGCTTCCCTGACATTGTCCAACGGACAGACCAAGAAGATCCCTGCTGTCAGCAGCAGTGACTAGAAGAATGCTCTTAACATTGACACTTGACGCTTGAGTCGTGGGTCCCCGGACCTGACGAGGCAAAGTCTGCATCTGTCAAGAAGGTGATGAAGCTTGGCACTCAGAAGCCTTTGAAGCCCTGGTCCGAAATTTCTGGAGCACAAAACGTATCAGGCCTTGTTACATACACAGCTACCTTCCAGGTCCCGCGAGTCCTAAGCGGGAATTCCATCGCTGTGCTGCAGTTCGGTCCTGTGCTCAACACCATCCGAGCATGGGTCAACGACAAGCAGCTCCCAGCCATCGACACTTACGACGCTCATGTTGACGTGTTGGATTATCTGGTTAAGGGAACCTACGCGATCAAGGTGGAGGTGGCGTCTACTTTGTTCAATGCGGTCAAGGCAAGAGTTGATTATGTCAAGGCGATAAGAGTGGCCTGAAAGCGATAACTAACAACGAGACTAGGGGAGGACGACAGAAATCTTAGCGCGTCCTTCACCCAACTTTGCCTTAAGAGTACGGAATGATTCTGTCAAGGTTGACACTAATTGTTCCTCGGACCAACGGTAGCTGATTGCGTTTATCGTAAAAGTGCGGGAAAACCCTGCAGTAATGAACTGAACGTCTCCGAACCAAGTTAGCGGTTATTGCATATTCGTAGCCAGGAGCTGAATCACGTTCCACTCATCTTCTCTTCTCCCCCTTTCCATCTCACCCCAAACACTACCTACAGCAACCTTGGCAGTCATGGCCACCCCATTACCCACCAGCAGTCTAGACTCCCCTCGGCACCGCCAACAAAAAAGCGCACTAAGAAGCCTTTTACGCGACAGCAGCATGGATGCTTGACGTGTCGGCAGCGCAGGAAGAAGTGTGATACGATGATGCCTGTTTGTGGAGACTGTACTCGACTCAATCTCATATGCGAGTACCAAGCACCCCGGCGGGTTAGAAAGTCGCCTCCTGCTGGGGGTGCTGTGATTAGGTACTCTGATGCTCGTACGGGTATCAGTGAGCCTGTGGATATGGTTCGGCCGGATGATGGGCACTTTGGAGATTTGAGTACGGGTCGGAGGGCGATGCTGCGTTACTACACGACGACTCTGGCACAGATGTTGTCGACTAATACAGAGAATAACTGCTTCATCTCGGTGCTACTCCCAATGGCACTCGAATGTCCAGTTCTCTTGGATGCGATCACAGCACTTTCATCGGCGCACCTGGCAATGTGCAACCCAGACTTCAACGACATATCCCTCGAGCACCGTGGCCGCGTCTTGACAGCATTCCGCAATTCTCTCGATCACGAGAACAGTCTAGCAAACGAAATTCACCTCGCCATCGCAATGGTGATGTGTGCATTGGAGACCATCTCAGATGGAACGAGCGTTGGCTGGACATGTCACGTCGCCGGTGCAGCAGCATGTCTCGACTCAATACGCGCTTCGAGAAACTTGAGCTTTGAAGCGAAGTGGTTACTTCGTTTCTTCGCTTACTACGATAGTATGACGAGTATATCGCTGGATCGGAAGCCATTACTGACTGGCGATTACTGGATGTCAAGCGATGACGCGTTGGCCGATCCGTACTGCGCCTATGCGCCGAGGATCATCTTCTACCTATCCGAGATAAGTGTTCTAGTCGGACGAAGAAATGCTAGAGAAGGCGTACGAAATTGCGAATGGTCTTGCGGAGTGGAAGTGTAAACTTGGTATCACGAGCGATGAGTCTCTCGCCCTGCTCAGTGAAACGTATCGCAGCGCGGCATTTATATACCTTGAGTCAGTTTTATGAAAACGCTTCTTACAACAGGTTGTGGCGGAAGTAGTACCTGGAAGGGTTTCGACTCACATCGAAGCTATTTCTACTCTCTCGGACAAGATTCCCCAAGGTGCATTCGCTTAATGCTCTTTACTGTTTCCTCTATTTGTCGCTGGAAGTAGAGCTGAGAATGCAAGGCAAGCTAGCGTTGTCGCGACCTATCGATAATGGGAAACTGCACTGCCTCCAGATTGGTGGTACCGAGGGCTATGTTCTGCTTCCGACATCGGAGTATTTAGAGAGCTGTATACAGTCCTGATTACTGATACGGAGACTACATTTGCTCTACCGAATCCAGAAGGCTACTCAGTCATCGCAGAGTCAATGAGTGGTGAGACTGATACCCATGAGTATTGGGGATCGGCTCGGGATCGTATTCCGAGATCACAGACGAATACTCTTGAACCATATGGCTGGCCATCTCTCAAAGTCAACGATTTCTTTTCAAACCCTCGTGGCGAACTTATCTCTGTTCAGCCCCACGAAAACCTCTGCCTTATCCGCTCCGGCCAAGTCTGGGAGAATAGTATAGTAGCAGAGATCAAGTCATACAATACAGAGATCAAACCAACTCTTGACAGCGGGATGGAGGATCTTGCCAAGAACAGTCAGCACTTTGGATGCTTTTCTAACAGATATATGCGCGTAGAGGATGATGATGGTAACCTTGTTGGCAAGACATGGAGCATCAGCATGCGGGAGTCACTTGAGCGTCTAGAGAAGTGGTCTCTCACACCCAAGCATAAAGAGATCTTTGGCACACAGATCAATCATTTCAATCGGATGGAGAGGGAAGGTGAGGAAGCCAATCTTAATATTCGGCATGAACTTATGGTGCTGCGAAAGGTGGACCAATCTTTCATGTTTTTTAACTGCCATAGGAAAACTGGCATACTGTCAGCGGCTTATAAGTGATTGAACTGGGAGCTGAAAGTATTTTAGACAGATAAACCCTGCAGAAATATAACATTTAAAGTTACAGTACCATGTCAGGATTGGCTTCTTATGCGTAATTATGAATAACTAGAAAGGCAACATCTACGCAGACAATGGTATGAGAGACTTTTCATATAATACTAAGCCATGATGTAAGACCTTAAGCTTCTCGGTATGCTCATTTTATTTATCTACTAATTGAACTTTTCGCCTTTAAAGCGGCGGCCCTGGTAAAGGGCGGTCTGAATTTCCGAATCATACAGCAACCTATCAAAATGATGGTCCCATAGGTGAAGTCGCAGATCTTTACTTAAGTCGTACGTTTCTTGGTTCCTACAGAAGGGGCAAATGTAGTATGGATCCATTGCGAATGCCTCCCATCGTTTTGTCCTTGCTCGCGCACGTCGAATCCGAACGGCCTCTTTAGCAATGTTATCGATTTTGTCTTTCATAGCTTGGCTTTTGAGATGTATCTCTGTGACGTTTGTGATATCCTTGATCGTGAATCTTCCAGTTTTGGCCGGACGCCAGTCGTCATTAGGCATCTCATGCAAGTCGTCTTCAATATCTAGTCTGTATACCTGTTCCAAGCCCATTTGCTCAGCAAGGCTCAGCCACTGGCTCGTTCCTCCTCCATCACTGTAGGTCGGTAGGTCTGGTGAAAGGTCTCTTTTTGCCTCTTCGCGGTAGGGTCTCCTGGCAACGCTAGACATTCTTAGCTTTCCAATAGATGTCTTGATATTGTGCC
The DNA here is from genome assembly GCA_001654545.1 of Fusarium agapanthi. Taxonomy (NCBI): domain Eukaryota; kingdom Fungi; phylum Ascomycota; class Sordariomycetes; order Hypocreales; family Nectriaceae; genus Fusarium; species Fusarium agapanthi. Next base: position 106,380 of record LTDI01000216.1, read on the forward strand.
CATCTGACCCTGTTCCGATACTGACAAAGACGGAGGGAGGTTTATTGTGCTGAAAGAAAACTTCTTCTAAGACCATGTACGACGGATTAATCGCCACCAAGTCTCCAGTGGTGTAAACCGCGCCGGATATCTCCATGGCGTCAAAATGGAGTGGGTTGGCAGAGGTCGCAAGGGCGACTTCACATATGGACGCTGCATCCCTACTCTCATACGGCTCGGCGTCGACCGGAACAAAACTTCTCCAGATATGTGGCATAGTATCACCGTACCGAGTACGGAGAGAAATCGCCATCCTTGAACGACCTTGTTATCCATAAGATCATCAGCAGTTGAGGGGCATAACTCACGTTCGAATGTGATTGTCTTGGCTGATGAAAGGCTCAGACCTGGCGAAGACTTCTTTCGTCTGACGATCCTTGTCGCTAACCATATGGCTGCTCATAATGATCCTCTCGAAAGCGTCGCCAGCCCTGGCGGATGAATATTTGGGATTCGGGAGAAAGCGTGTTGACACGTTGTGAAACGCTTTAGGATGCCCGAAGACGGAATTACAAAATTCTATGAAATGGTAGATGGCCTGGTCTACAGACATTTGGAGCCTTCCTAGCATGATGGCATTGAGACTTGGGGATGGTCAGCTTGTATTGCGGCTTGAGTCGCTTATCACTTACCCTCCTGTTGAGGTTCCAGCCACATAGTCAAAGTAGTGCCAGGGGAGAAATTCATCCACATCAGCTGCTAAAGATGCTGTCACAGGAAGTGGCCCGAGCTCCAGACCAGGATTTGAGCTACTTGAGAAAGCTGGGCCGTCATCATGTTCAATCTCATGGTTCTTAATTCGCTCCATGATCCCCTTTAAGATTAAGAGGCTAGAGAGGGCAGTAACTCCTCCACCATCTAAATTCATTGGTTAGCGTGAAGCAGGGATGGATCGTAGGACTAAGTTCTATACCAAATGTCAACACTAATCTCTCTGACCAAGGTCCCTCATCATCAGACATGTTAACGTCTGCTGGAGTACGAAGGCAGGGTGAAGTTTGGGAGGAAATGGGACTTCCTATCTCATTCTTATCTTTAGTTTGTGACCCCGTGTCCTTTTCTTTTCCCTTGTTTGTCTTAGTGGTCTTTGCAATGCCTTCGAAGTATTCTTGTTGAAGGTTCGTATACCACTCCAAGCATGGGCTGTCTGCAATAGACCTTGATCTACGCAGTACGGAATTGACTTCTTCTATGAGCTGCGTCGTACTTGGCTCGCTTAGGTGCCCTTTCGGTATCTGTGACAGATTGCAACCTAGTTCTTCGACAAATTCCATCACAAGAACTTCAGGGACATTGCCTAGCAGTGCAAGTCCTATCCACAATGGGCTATCTTGTTCAAATGACTCCACTGGATCGCAAAGCATCCTACGCTGTGACTTTGCCAGGCGAAGTGCGCTCATCATTCGAAATGTTGCCGGAATGTCTGGCTTATCAATGACACCCTTGAGCACTGGCACTGCTTCCTCGTACCTAGCTTGGCCGATGAGGGAGTCTGCCAGTGCCAAACAAAGATAAATCCCGTCGCACCGGGTTGAGGAATTTGAATTGAGTCGGTCTTGGAGGGTGCTTCTCAATCTTGACTCGGCCAGTGCCTCCTGACGGAGGATGTTGTAACAGTTAGCGAGTTCGGCTGTGACTATTCCGAGCTGCATGGAACTCGACCCATACTCGGAGACGACTTCCGATCTAGATGCCTCCAAGATCTTCGCCGCTTGTTCATGTTGCTTTCGTCGTGAACGCAGGAGACCTTCTATCACCCTGGCATCCAATACCCGAAACGCTGGTCTCCCAATCAAGGTTAGATGAGGCTGAGAGCAGAAGCTGGTCGCTGCCAAATACTCCATCGTGGATGGAATATTGTAAAACAGAGGTTGCCAGGTTGATAACGCCTCAGCGAGATGCCCATCGTTCAGTGATAAGAAGTATCCAAGTATAGCGTGACTTCTTTTGTCAACCTTCATTCCAGGGGACAAAGGGTTACACTCTAGTGCATCTTGCCCAATGTCTTTGAATCGCTTCAAGATATTTGTGAGCTTCTGAAGGTGACCGATAGTGACATTTCCTGTACCCTGAGGTACGATTTTTAGTACTTGCTCTGGCAATGATAAAGGAAGTACGGGGTGTTCAGCCCCCAAGATCGCAATAGCCTGATACAGGAACTCGAGTAGAGAGAAAATATAAGAATCCAGACTTATATACTATGATTAGTTCATATAATGCATCAAGAAAAGGTGTAATGAACATACTTCTCGTGGTTCTTTGGAAGCAGCCATTCTTTTATATCTCCGTCGGTGACACATGAGAGCAAGGGGAGGATAGATCTCGTGGCGATATCCATCAACCTGTCGACAATCTCTTCTCCAATTATCTCGGTGTTAATGGAAGGGAAGGCTTGTAGGAAAACAACAATGCGCTCTTGGGCCATGGAGCGCTCATCTACGATTGATGAAAGCTGACAGAGCTCAGGTTCGGGCTGGCTTGCTGTCGCTACCTCAAAGTACGGAATACCGTGCTCGACTGTGATTTCCATGCCGGAGATATGTGCTCCATGGTCCAGATCATGGAAAATAGGTTTATTGGTGTCGTAAAAATCGATAAGCCATTCTGGAACCCCGGCCTCTAGTGGTAGCCTCTCAACTGCCTCTCCACTTGAAGACCAAGTCGACTTCGGCTGGCATGCACGAATCAAAAGGTCGCAAGGAATCCTTTCGCACTGAAAAGATCGAATAAAACGATAGAATCTGAGAAGATTGTCTTTGTTGAGGTCCATGTCGCGTGAGGCACGGTATAATGACAGGGCGCCAGTCGCGTAAGGGTAAAAGCGTGAGCAGGAGGTTGTGATGATCAGAGAAATCTTCAGATATGTTCAGTTTGACACAAGGTCAGAGTCCTCATGCAAAATGATTTAAAGTGAAGAGAGACTAGCTTACGTGGCAGAAGCTGAAGGCTGCCTCCCGCTTCAGCGCCTACAGCACTCGGGTCACATGCTCAGTCATGTCGTCTCTACCAATCGCATCCCCTTATCTTACAGGTTTGAATGTCGGCTCGGACATATTCGTATGACCGATGCGTCCCGACGCTCAATAGCAGGTTGCAGCTAACGCTTTAGAACTGTGAGACAAGTCTGTTCAATAATGAGACAACATCCATTTATATGCTCCTTCACTATGGGTTTCCTCTAGTTTCAACCAAACTAGCTCGAAACAACCCGAGTTCTAAAATGATATCCGGGTACATGTTTCGTAATCTAACCATGTCTTGAAGTATCTCGATCGCCCCCAACAGGGCAGGCTTGAGATAGTCAGCTATTTCTCCCTGCTCTTCTATCGAGCATCTCACCACCCTCCAAGCTCTTACACAATTCACCAACATCTTATTCGTGGTACCCCCATCAACCAAAGAGCCTCTTTCTTGCTGAAGCCTGTCTTTCGTCTCCATACAGCTTCTAACAAACTCGTCTACTGCTGTAGACGACAAGTCGATAGGGTCACTGAATGGATCTTCTTCCCTGTCTACTTCCGTCTCCTGTAAGCCTTCCACCCATCTCATTGTGCTCTCAGGGAGTCCCAAGCTATGTAATAAGATACCCAGCCCGCGACAGACTTGAATGCAATGGAGAACATGCGGCTTGATCTGTGCTTCTAGCTCCTTCTGACTATCCACTAAAGCGTGGCACAGTTGCAACACCTGTCTTATCAGATCCACTCTTCTCCGCTCATGTAGGCGTAACAGCATGTACTGCAGCATTAGAGGGTGTATGTTGAGGGTTTTGGTGTTATTAGATGAGCCACTCTGGATAAAAAACGAAACACTTCGGAGCTGAAATAACCAGCTGCGTATCTTAGTGTAGCTAGACTTGAGTATCGCCATGTCTGGCAGCTCTTTCTCACGGCCAAGTAGAAGCGAACGCTTGTCCATCTTGAAAAAGTCATCCACACAATCATTGCCACAAGACAAGAATGGAAGTAACTGGAGAAGGCTAGCCGCGCTTTCAGTATTCCGTTGTAGTGTGAGGCGCTCAAGAGAGGTGTCAAAGGCCTTCCATAGTGATTGACCTTCAAAACAGTATTTGAGAAAGACTTCGCGTTCTTCGGGATCCTGGCTCTCAAAGACCTGCGAGAAGGCGGAACTGGGACTCTCATTGGGCACCAGATGGTCCATTGCGAATGGAATAGCATTTCGGGCTGCAAGAGGATGGTCCTGAACTGTACGAGCGATAGAACCAAGACTATCCCAAGAGGCCGAATCTGCAGAGAGACTTTCGAGTATGGTTTTCAAGATTCTTACTGTATCGTCGTGACCCAGTGAAGGCAGTCGAAGCTCTCGAAAGACTCGATCCGCTCGTTTCAAGTTGGAGTCTCGAGTGGAAATCAAGGTGTGTCGTGCCGGGTACTTCAAGATGACGGGGATGTTGGAGTATCCAAAAGCTTCAATATCATCGATGATAAAAAGTGAGTCTTTGTTACACGTATCCCCCAGCCACGTGATAAAGATCTGAATACGCTCAGCGACGGGAGTGCTTCTCCACCGATCTTGATTCTCACCCGGATCCTCGATCATGTCGAAGCCAATTCTTATTGACAGCTTGGAGAGAACACTATCGATTGTCTCTCCATCTTGTGACCCTGAGAAGAAGACATTCCTGCGGTCTCTTTGCATAGCTGCAAACTGAAGAAGTAGCTCGGTCTTACTACATGGACGTCAGTACTTGTATGGTAAACGGCAGAACATGTAAGATTTGTACCCCATTCCTGCAATACCCTTTATTACAGTGAGACTCGGGTGCGTTCCGTCTCCAGCTAATGACGATTCAAGAGTATCCAACTCCGCGGATCGCCCGAAGAAAGGCTTAGTCGATGTAAGCTGATGTTGAACACCATTCAGTTCAGTGCCCTCCCACCAAAAACCTCGATCTGGCGGATATGCATGAGCAAGAAAGCGCGGCTGGCCAAACCCCTACCGATCATGTTAGGACTCATCTACTGATCTATTTTATCGTGGGCTGGTACACGGCGCTCTGGTTGAGCATTCATCTGCTGGACGCCACCAGTGGTCACCTGATTAAACAAATTCCACAGTTCCATGCTGATCGTCGTGAAAGGTCCCAGCTTTGACTCAAACTTGCAGATTGAGCTATGGTCAACATCCATGATCATGTACGCCTGGCGCGTTCCGAGGGTCGCGGATGCCTGTGTGACAATCTGTACAGACAGCTGAAGTCAGCAATCGTACAGCAGATGACACTTGGACTTACATGTTGATTAGTGCCTTTAACCCTCATTTTGAGGCCTTCTGCGAAGCATCGAAAGGGTGGGCATGGATTCAGATCGAAGTATGCTGCGGTATCCCAGACAGAAGCAGTGTTGAAGGCCTGAAGTATCCTGACAGTCTCTGGTCTGACGCCTCCGATTGTATGTGCGGTCGCGACCAAAAAGTTGCTCCAATCTGCCTTTGCAGAACCACTGTGCGGCGTCGCAAAAAAGACAATGCCGCATTGCGATAGTGCGATGTTTTGGCAATTGGAAGGAGGATGTAGCTGTGCCATAGCCTAGAAAATATGGTAAGTTGCCGAACACCTGTATATTGGGAGGACCTTACCTTTCGTACAACCAGTCCTCCCAATGAGTGAGATAATAACAACAGAGGCCGTGCTTTCTCCTAAATTCACCTGATCAGCAATGTGCTTATCCAACACCCCTCTGGTAATAGTAGCTACCTTGTCCCCAGTTCGCACTTCGTTCAGAGACCGCAGGAGAGTTTCTGCCCAGTTCTCCAGTTCCATCACGGTACTTCTGTCCGTAAGGTCCGAATCATAGCCAAAAGTCATAATGCGACTGTTCTCGAAGTTTGGGTGCTCCGGCAGAAGGTCTCTCAACCACATTTTACCACGGTCGGTAGTCCAGGTATCGATAGCATTCCCGCCCAGCCCGTGGACCGCGCAGATACTCGAAGACAGTCAGTGATATGCACCAACAGCCCTGTGCAAGGCAAAACTTACTCGAACTTCGCATTAGGCCCTTCATAGAGAATGGTGACTCCCTTGAAGTTATCATCGACAACCCACTCTTTCCAACACGACTTCTTATCCTTCGCACGTCGGGCTAGAGCTTCATTCTTTAGGGACTCACTCTCGAGGGAGATTGTCCCAACTGGCAGACCATTCTGGAGACAGAGAGTGGTTTCTTTCCAACCCTTTGCTGTCGGCGGAGAATTGTTGAGCAGTGGTGCAGCTTGCTCCCCTTGAACTTTCAAAGTCGAAGGTGGCGGAGTCAATTCGGTTTCATTCTTCAACTTTGCGTCTTCGTCTACCTCATCTGTTGGTGCTGAGGCGGATGCACGTACTAGTAACTTGGACTTTCTCTTAAAGTGCTTAGTAAGCCGAGAGAAGTGAGACTTGGAAGTCGTCTGCGGCTTGGTACAAAGATGCTCAACAAAGGCAAGATATTGCTGCTTCGTAGTGCCAGCGGAGATCTCATGAACCTTGACTGTCTTCTTGCTTTGCAATGGCATTTCAGCAGTGCAACAAATCAAACTAGAGGATTTAAGGTAAGATCGAGTAAGCTGAACAGTGGATTCGGTCGATTAAGTTGGGTAGATCCTGTATCAAGGGGGTTTTTGCCGTAGGAAATGGAACTGAAACCATGCAAATGAGGGATTTAATTTTCAGTCCGTAATATAAGCACTTGGGCCCCTTAGTAAGCTCTTTTTATCATTGGGCAAGCTGCAAGAGTGTGCAGCCTGATCGCTCGTTCTGTATGTAGGTGCATATCAGCTTGCAAGGATCTACTTGAGCTGAGGCTGGTGTACCAGCCACACCTAGTCAGCGTGGCTGATTACCCTACACAGGTTTGACTGCCAGCATTTAACTGGGCGAAAGATACGAGAGCGTCGGCTTCATAACTGGGAGAGCTGGAGCAAGGTATGACCCGAACCTAGTAGTTCACAGAGATCTTACTCACACAGTCATGTCATGCATGTTAGAGTGTCTCCGCTGCCTTCATTTTGATGGCTTGGAATCCCGTGAGGAAAGCATATCGGTGAGGGCCAACGGCCTTTTCACGGGTCAAGCTGGCCAGCCGTGATGTTGTTCAAACCTGCATATCTCGAGTGGGAGATGATGCCGATAAGCTCCTCGTTTGTCTGGATAATCTCCCCGACGAGATAACAGAGCTTTATCTCGAGATATTGAAGAACCAAAAGAAACACCGTGAATTGGCCTTGCGCTTGCTTGGTGTTTTAGAGTTTGGAAAGAGGAGCTTCACACTCCGCGAGTTCGCTTCATACTCAATCCTGGAGAAGGCTTCCCAACCGAGAAGGAGATCAACTCTCTGTATCGTCAATGCGACGCAATAACGGGTGGGCTACTCGAATATCGGAATAGCCGTATTGCTTTTGCTCACAAGACTGTCTCGAGCTTCATTCGAACTCTATTGGACGGCCCGACGTACTCCATCCATCTCCTCAAAGGCTGCCTTGTTCTGGGGCAGGCATGCATGCATCTTTTGGAATTATTTGATCTGCCAAAAGGGACTAAACATCTGCCAAAGCTAATCGAGAGAGTTGGTTATAGGCTTCGAGAATTGAGAAGCTACTCGATTCAACATTGGTTGCATCATCTAAGCTACTGTGTAAGCAAGGGGTTCTTTTCTGATGAAATCTCAAAGATGTCTGTCCGCAATAAGTATACTGCACACTGGCATAGAATGTATCTTGCTCAACATTGGGACCACCATTCACTGGAGAGGCTACCAAATAGCCCTATCACTACGAAATTGGCGTTTTTATTCCTATCGGTAATACCTCTCAGTATCTTCACCTCCCAGAACGTAGAGATACAGGATCTTACGTCAGAAGTACTACAAGTTCCACTATCAGGTTTCGGGGAATGGTAGTAGCAAGATCTTGACTTTATCGTTTCAGCAAAGTTAGCACCGGGCTATCTTGTTTCCATCCATGTTGGGAGTATTCTCAGGGCCAAAGTGGCGCGGATAACGTGCAAGGTTGGTTGCCCAGATGCGGTGTTTCAAGGGGAACAGATTGAAATCGGGGAAAACAATGACTGGATCCGAGCATTTCTCGACCCTACCACCAGTATTGTAACATTCGATAACCCCATTGACTTCAGACGTAGTCCGTCAGCAGGTCTTGATGGCAACACTGGTCATAAGAAGGCTATTATGATTAAGCCATCTCTATTCACTCAGATTCAGATTATTCTTTGGCATTACTTCCAGACTCAGAAGGAATTTGTTAAGCTCTCAGGATTGACGCATCGTGAGCTCAGTCACAAAGATACATATGAAAGAATGGATTTCCCAACGCCAATACACTATGCTTCATTTCATGGCCTGGATGAGGTCATCGAGGCACTGCACGAATTTGGCGCAAACTTGAGGTACATCTCAAATGATTCATCTATGGGAACACAGCTGCTGGCAGGTATATGGGAACTTAGCGAGAAGAGTTATGTCAATCCAGGAATCGCAGCCATCGAGATCTTGATACGTTTGGACTTAACGAAAGGTGTCGTACAAAATATAAGCCCTGTTTGTTACTTGATCTAATTGGCTGGTATTCGCGTCTTGACCGCTATACCAAAAGGTCTGCCACAACCTCGGTTAGAGGAAGTGACCTGTAACAACAGGTAATATCACAACACTGTTACCTTAGGCCTCTAGTGTAGGTGACTTACATTTTGTAGGTCTTTAGTACAGTGGTTTTGTTTAATAAAAGGGACTATTGAAATGATCGTAACCTGCGCATCTCTGGGAAATGTCACCCCCCTGGATGCAGCAGTCAGGCTATACACGAGCTATCGAAGGAGGGTTGGGTTGGAGTCTGATGAGCTCAGGGAAGTCATTCTTCTTCTCCTTGAGGAAGCTGCCATGGTCGATGCGGTAACGCGAGCGATTGCACGATCTAGTCGAAAGCTGAGGAGCCACTTCGACGATAGCTCACGTGCTATGTTTGAATCTTGGAAGTCCCAGCTCCCAGGTTCCATGCCTATACCTATCACTAGCCACAGGCTGGTACGTAATCCGGTGATCGCAACTATAGGCGGCCTCAGAGAAACCGTAACCGATAGCACCAGAGGGACCCGCTTAGTGCAGACAGTTGACGAACGTGGTCTACAATAGTGTTATTTACATTTATCTTTTAATCTAGCTATTATTATAAATATCCAAGAAAGAATCGAGTAAAGAAGTAACCGTTAGAATACAGATAGAAAATGGATAATTCTGTCAAGATTTAAATATTCATGCTCCGGGTACAAATAGCCAAGTTCTAGAGCGCACATATCAAGCTACAAACTCCAAACTCCAAACTCCACAGTCCATAGTACACACGATGTCACTTCAATCACCCCAGACATAAGATAGCGCGACAAAAGGTAGATAGCCCAGAAAATGGCACCTGAAGATCCTCTCGCCCGCCAATCTGGTATAGTTAACACCGTACTGTGTACTAAGTAAACAGAGGTGGTCAATTAAAAAATCAAGTGAGGTGACGTCATGGTAAAGATTTGCAAAGAAAACATGTACTTATCGAGCCTCATTACAGTAATAACAGTATCCCTAAGCTACCTAGACAAAGCTCAAGAGGTAACACGATTCTCTAAACACGGGCTCTGATTAGACTGCCAATTCCACGTCATGTTTCGTGGCTGGCGCACTAGAAAAAAAACCTCACGACAAAAACGCAATGATGCGAATACCTTGCGTCTGCCCATGGGTTACACAGACAAGAGGCAACAACGCTAACACTAACACTAGCTTCCCCTGCAATTCTCCTCCACGGAGTGAAACATGTATGCAGCCACAAAGCATTGACTGGGATCATTCAGCCTTTTTAGTGGTTGAAATCGCACTGAGTGCGAAATTCATGGTTGCGATGTGAGCGACTCGGAAACGCACACAAGGCGATTATCATGTCGCTCCCCTGGCATGGTGGCCTAAAAGCTCTATAATTCCCCCGAAGCGGGAACGCCCGGTTTTTCAGGGAGGAAATGTTTATCTCGATTGATTTTGCTGTTTTGCTCGGTTCTGTATGTCTATGTCTTTCAAACTACCTCATACAACTACTCAAAATGGACGACCTCACCGGGTTGCAACTTATAGCCCATGGAACTTCGTGGATTGACCGAGCAATAGACATCATAACTATACACGGATTGCAGGGCTACGATACCTGGGAGCATCGTACACTCGGAGTCGGGGACAGCAGTAAGACCGTTTTCTGGGTACGGGACTTCTTACCCAAGGATTTCCCTTCAGCGAGGATCTTCAGCTACCATTATCTATCTACTGCCTTTCGCGACGGTCAGGCCATCACTCGAGCCGCGGATAAACTTCTCAACAAGCTAAAAAATCTACAGGCAGATAATATCGAGGTGCGTCTCACATCGCATTATAGAACAGACCTGTTCCCTTCTCTTCCAGTTCCACAGTATCGAGAATCGAAAAGGTATGTAAATGAACTAACATTCCGTCATCAGAGATCTAGGCCAATAGTCTTTATTTGCCATAGTGTTGGTGGTCTAATTCTCCAATGCGCCTTTTGTAAAGCATTTGATAAGAAAGCCGATACGGCACTCAACGAGATTGTCACAGCAACACTAGGGATCATCTTCTTGCGGAGGCCGCATCCATCTTCAGAACTAGATATAAGCGTCTCAAGGATTATTGCAGCCAGTCAGACAACTATGTCCATTATGGTCGACACTCAATTTATGGCACAGGTACTTGCCAGGTTCGCGAGCGTATCTCAGTATAATCCGCCGTGGAAAGTCGTCCACTGCTACGAAGAGTTGCCACTACCAGGTACTTGCTTTCGGGTGAGTCAGCCCTTGGCATTGTCTGTTGGAAACAAACACAAATAACTGAATCCTCGGCGAATAGGCGGTCAACCCAAGCCAGGAAGAATCGTGGGATTTGCCTCAATTATCGCTGTACAGTCATCATTTTGTAAGCAGTGTGAATTTACTTTTCTTTATCTACCTCTATCTAATAAATTAACAGGACCTGTGTCGTTTCAGAAGCCAGGACGATGTCTCCTACATTAAAGTTTTGCAATCGTTGCGGAACATCACTTCGGGGCTCGGCAGCTCTGTCGCGGATGAAATCGAAGTACAGACATCTCTGTCATCCGTCGAGCATGGTAAAAGCCCTCTCCCCAGTATTAAAGAATTTTGTTGACAGGATTTAGAGGTTCTTGAAAGCCTGGAAACTGAAGATACATCCGCCAACATCCGAGACGCCTCTCCATGAACATGCGACTGGATACTGAACCATAACACTTATAAGTCTTGGTTTGACAAGCCCCTCCAGCCTCCATGGATCTCTGGCAACCCGGGAACCGGTAAAAGCACCCCGATGAAACATACCATGCAGGCCCATAGTCTGGAGCGCACATCAAGCCAGTCAGTGGTATCATATTTCTTTTATGGCGGCGGCGCAAACCGTTCTGTGGCCAGCCTTTTGAGTTCGCTCTTACATCAGCTTCTTAAGACGATTCCGACTACCCGATCCTTCGAAGTCTTCTCCAAATTTCATCAGAGAAGGGAGTATGAGATCTTCGACAGTGTAATGGACATCGATGTTCTGATGGAAAGCTTGATTTTGTTGATAGATAGATTGATGGTAGAAGGTCATTCTATTTTCTTTATTATCGACGCTTTGGATGAGTGTGACGATCCCGCTAAGCTTGTTACCATCCTCTGTTGCCTTAACGATCTTAATCCTAGTCTGAAACTACGGATATGTATATCCTCTTGACCAAGCAATCTTTCCATACACGACACGGAAATCCGTTTAGAGGACAACAACTTGCTTGATATATAACGATATCTCGGTAAAAGCCTTCTTGTTTTGGGAAAGCATCTACTCCTGGCCTCTGATGTGAAGCAGACAGTTCAAGCTTTGGCGGAGAAGGCTAAAGGCATGTTTCTTTGGGCTTTGTTGAACATATCACAGCTGCGCTGCAATAGTCACCACAAGACACCTAAGTCTGAACAGCACTCTATGTCCTGGCTTCTAGCAACCCTTGATGCGGCATATGAGATGATTATAAGGCAGCTGTGGAGCCGGCATGATGAAACCCCGAACAGATGGCACGGGATGCATTCACTATTGTACTATGTGCTCAGCGGCCACTTTCGATACTCGAGCTCCGCAGTGCCCTGGCCACGATGCATTACGATCCTGAACTTTTATCTCCACGAAGCAGGAGCGAAGTAAATGATTGGGGCATCGGGAACAAGATGAACAAGATACAGGCCAAAGCGTCGCTAGACATAAGTACACAGTTGATGCTTTTATGTGGCGGCCTTCTTGAGGTAGTACCGCGGCAGGCCAAGTTCGCAAACGATACGACATACACAGAATCGAACGTGCAACTAGTCCACCAAAGTTTGAGAGACTATCTCCAGGAGAGGGGCGTCCTGCGTCCTCGGGCGCCACAATCGAACTTCCGAATTGTCTTTCCCAGAACTCAAACTCAGTGACTTGCAAGCTTGCAATGCCCAGTACCACTTCCAGGTCGCTTGGATATGCCTCCTGTATGTTGACCACACATACATGCGCGCTAACTTCCTGAATACCGAGAATGCAATCACTTCAGCGATCTTTCTGGAGTATTCCCTGTGGTTTGGCATGGCACACCTTAGCCTGGCCGACAGGGCCGGGATAAACCCTACGAAGGAGGAGATTTACCACCTTTCCCCGTTTCTAGAGGGGTTTATCGACCAGTGGTCTTTGCTACACAGCCGAATATTCAACGATCAGAAACTATTTGAGCCGCACGAGACTAAAGCAGTACATATCATGTCGTACTATGGCTTACCGTGGTTTGACACAGGTCTCTGGACCTCTGGGGAGCGAGGCTTGCCAAGATACATGAGGAGGATCGTTATGGGCGTACTCCTCTCTCACTGGCCGCGGCTATGGGTCATCACCATATATGTGCGATCTTGCTTGAAAATGGTGCTGATTTGAGTCATCGATATTACGTCTATGGTCAAACTCCATTGAGCTATGCCGCAGCCTATAGCCACAGGGAAGTCGTCGGGCTTTTACTCAGCACAGGATCCAACTACGACGACACAGCAGTGGAGTTACTCCACTGTGGCTAGCAGTTCGCAGTGGTCATATGGACATCGCGGAGCTTCTCTTACAGGCTGGCGCGGATCCTAACGCCTCTAGCATCCATACTGGTGAGACATGCCTGTCCCATGCTGCCTCCCTTGGACACATCAGAGGCGCCTATCTACTGCTTGCCCGAGGCGCCAAAGTCGATACGCGATGTCATGTCTGTAAAAGGCGATTTCTCGGCGAAGATCTTGATGGGCATAGCCCATGTGAGAGAAAAGCCTTCGGAGATGATTATGAGGATGGATATGATTTGGACCAGGCTCAAGATGTAAAATCAGATCCAACTCGGCCCAGCAAGAACCCTCCTGAAAGTTGCTGGAAAGCTATATTCAAAGTGTTGTTTCCAGACTGGCCTGCGGACCGGGACAACCCAAATCTATGTGAGTCTACAGCTTGCCGCATTGGTTTCAAATATTTGAAAGATATTACTAACTCACAGGGCAACCCAGACCATGCGAATGCTATCTCAGATGCCATTCAACAACACCGCAACAGAGTGATGAACCAAAACACAATCTCTCAGCTCTATGGTTGCCAAAGCGAAGATGAGATCCGTCAAGTTCTAAGACTACTCATCGAGGACTTTGAAAGCAATTTTGATCATACCACGATCACGAGTGACAATTTGCCTGCCAGACCTGTGTCCGCTATGTCTCCGCAGCCAACAATCAGCACTCAGTACCCGCAGTATCAGCCTCTGCCTATTTCCCAGCCTAATCCCTTCTTTAGTCATGGGCGTCGTTCAAGATTCCATACACCAGCAGTTTCAAGCTTCGATTCAAATTCCAGCCGTTTTCTCCGGAGCCATGATCAGTTTGACACGTCCACAGAAGGCACAGCTTTCTCGGGACAAATGTCAACAGGGATTGACTTCTTCGGGTCTCAACAGGGTATGGATAGCAGCAGAGCTCTACCACTGTTTCAACATCATATGCCTGTATCAGTGCCTCAACAACCGATGAGCAACATAAGCCACCACCCCGGACCGAGCTTTGCGGTAGACAACCAAGGAATTACACCCAATGATAGTTGGATTGAAACCTCGCACACCTCACATAACCAGCCTGTGAGGGGGGATCTGGTACAAGAGAATCTCCAGCCAGGGGATTATGATGGGAACGAAATCCTGAGCATGGCACCATTTTAGGCTAGCTAATGAGATAGCAGCTTATCATCGCAAGCTTGGATTGAGCGTATCTAATCACGGCCAGTTCATAGGAATGAACGGCAAGGTGCAGTTTTATCAAGATGGCAAAGCCCAAAGTGGTGGAGAATGGCAAAAGCTTGACAAGAGCTTGGCTGAGTCCGGATTTTTGAGCTGGGGGGTTTTGTATTTTGAGAACGCCAGCTACTACCATTCATTTAGACGTCGACGTATGCCGTAAATATATCCACCATCTCTCTTCCACAACAATATGAAGTTTCTACAAATTAAATGACTGCATCAGAACTTTGTGCAATACCTAAGTGAGCGCGCTTTATGATCTAACAAGATCTTTACAATAGAACAATAGGAATGTTTTTTGTTATGTTTGAGATTTGTCTCCGGGGTTTATGCTGTTCTTTCGCCTGGAGGCCAGAAATATTAGACAATGACTATCCTTGTGAACTCCGACATAGGGGAACTGATCTTCTCAGCCGCCATTACGCGGTTCATAAAGGCGTCTCCCAGCAACCGATACTTCTTCACTCCATAGGCATTTTCCCCAGCTTTTCTCACAACATATCGAACCTTTCTCCAGGTATGATGACAACCAAATCACCCTTCTCAGTTCCCTCCGGGCCAAAATCGATCTGCCCATCACTTGTCTAAGTAACTACCCCTACTCACTCACCTTTCATCTTCCTTTATACCTACAGCAAACTTCACCACAAAGACAATTCTTATTCAACCCCCGCCAATAGCTTCCAGAGTAGTCTACCGTGATCTCCACACCAGCCTCAATGCCGTTGCTCACCAGCAAAATATGCTCTGTCCCGAGCCACGTAAACTTCTCGAACTGCGCATTCGGCTTGCAGCTGTGATTCACAAACCTCGTGAAATTGCCCTGCCTCCCCTGCCATATCTGGTACCGTCTGTCGCCGACCTTGCTGTCCAGCACGTCTTGGTCTTTAATGCCTTTAGTTACGAGCCCTGTGAACTCCCCAATGGCGACGCCTCTCTCGAAGGGAACGAGGGCTTGGAGACCGTTGTTGCGACCGTTGGAAGTTCTAAAGATTTGCACAGCGGGTGCTAGTCTGGGTGCGCTGAATAGGCTTGAGAAACATTTGCATGAGTTGAGAACGGCGTCGTCTGACTGGGCTTGACCGCATAATACGCAGCTGTTTCTGTCTGCAGTGGATAAAGCGCGAGAAGTCGGTGGTATCCAGCGAGGATCATCAGCTCCCCACCACGTGGTGTCGACAACACATTCGTCGACATGTTCAAAGCTGAAATTCGGGTCATACTGCAGATACGTTGATCGGAGGGGAGCAGGATCCGATCCATCTTGGTAGACAACCCAGTCGTGAGGATGGCCAGTGAAGCGTCGCTCCGTAGGTTCCCCAACAATGGCGAGCAGCTGACGCCAGTTACGGTGCAAAGTATCCGCCGCGACCTCCATCCGCCCTCTCAACGCTCGTGCTCGACCGAACCTGTCCTTATCAAAGTCGATTCGGTATTTGCAAAGACGATACAGGCCCATTCCAGAGAACACCAGAGCCACCCAGCCCAACACATCCTTGATCTCTTTATAGCCTCGCCAAATCGCCATTTTGTTCCGTAGCTCTTTCTCACTCCAGCCAAAATCGCTGCATGCTTCAGCTAACGCTTTCATGCGGGCTTTGGTGGGTGAGATTCCAGAGCTTGTGGTAGTGAGATGTAGAACGTAGGAATCGAAAAGTTCGATCCAGCGAGCTTGAACGATGACTTCGATGGAGCGACAGGTCCGACTGGCCTGGGTGACTCTTTGGCAAAACGTGTTTCCTCGCGTGAACATATGGAACGAGCTTTCTGAGAGGCCCGCTACAGAGAGATCAGGTGACAGTTCATTCGTGGGGCTTGTATGGGCGGCAGTGAGCTGAAGCTGCTCGGTGAGAATATGTGGCTCCAGGACAAGACCCGAGTGTATCTGCTCCCATACGCCAATGATGAATTTACCTAGAGATGAGTCTCGGGGGAGGAAAACACCGTCGGGTTTCAACTTTGCCCTCTTTGGGAAATTTCCGGCGCTGATCTGCATTTGACGCGGGACTTTCAAGCTTTCGTCGATTGTAGCAGTGGCCATGGCAGGGCGTAGACCGCCTTGACGACGCTTGCGCGATGGCCTCGAAGCTGCTGAAGGGTGGTGGGCTTCGTCGTTGTTCGAGGCCGTTGTAGAATGATGGTATTCATGTGTTTGAGAGTGTGACTCTTCATTCACATTGGTGTGAGGCGATGCTTGTGATGATGTGGTGGGACGGAGTAAGATTTGATGCTTGGGGGTGTCAGTCTTGGTTCCGAGTTGTATCAGTACAAGCGACGTACCGACAAAACATGGTGAGGCCGGTCGCTGGTCTCGAAAGTGCCACCCTCAACATCTCGATCACTCCTGTTTTGTACGAACGCTTCAAAGCGTAGTATCGGGTTATTGAACTTAGCCCATGGAATGCCTGAGAGTGATGTGTTTAGTTTCTCTAGGATATCCGACTGGACAATTTCTGGAAGATGGTATGGTGCGTCACCCAACATTATTGATATCACTGTAGGGAAAATGATATGCGAATGTAAATGCTGGAGGAGAATTCTGCCCGGGCAGATAATCCATCGTGACGCCACTGACTAAGATGGTAGGGTGGTTGGTCCTCGATTGTGATTGGATAAGAAAGTGCCCGGTCCAAGACGTCATCACTCAGTACTGATGGACAAGATATGTATCAACATCGTAAAAAGAAACCGACTGCAGAATCTGGATTTGTCGCCATCATAGCAATATACCGAGTGTCGAGGTTTTAAACTGAAGTTGACTGTTGGATGTCTGCCAAGGTAATGCAATTACTTTTCGCCCTTCATTCTACATATATCTTGCCGCGGAATTATCGCCAGCTACCTTTGATGCCTTTGAAATTGTACAAAGCTTCTGCCCAGGTCGGGCAAAGAGCTGCCCCACTAGATGATGTCTGGGCTGGGACTGACAGGGGCGCCAAACTCTGCATGCCCCCGTTTCTAAATTGAGCCGAAACTAGAAGGGAAATCTTATACCCTGTCCCAGAGACTTATAAAGAGACCAACCCTACCCGCTCCGAACGACCTCTCCATACCCTTTCTCTCATTAGAGGACTCAGCGGCCCTTGCACAATCAGTCTTACTGTCCATCAACATGTCGAGACATATCGAGGAGGGTGAATCGCCTGCACTCACTAAAGAAAAGTCAAACTTGTCGTACTCCTACGACGCCAGACGCGGATGGAGGCGATGGCGAATCTTCCATCCCGGTAGAGGAATGTACCACGATGTTAAGCGAAGACTTCCCTACTACCCAAGTGATATCACCGACGCCTTTACCTACAGAACTGTCGCCAGTACAATCCGAATGTACTTTGTCAAGTATGTCGTCGCGATATGCATCCGCATTCCACTAACCCTTGCGCTTTTTATAGTCTCCTGCCCGCAATAGCCTATACTCTCGACATGTATCGCCGTACAGGCCAATTCTTCGGCATCAACGAAGCTCTCTTCTCTTCCGCCATGGCAGCCATTGTCTTCAGCCTATTCAGTGCCCAGCCGCTCACCATCGTCGGCGTCACTGGTCTAATCTCGCTATTCAACTTCACCATCTACGACATCATCAGCATGTACGATGTTTCCATCTACCCGCAATTCATGGCTTGGACGGGCATCTGGGCGGCAATCTTTCACTGGCTAGCTGCCATCTTCAACGCGTGCGATTACATGCGCTACGTGACGGACTTTTCTAGCGAGTCGTTTGGCATGTATGTCGGTATTATTTACATCAGTGGGTTTTCTCTTGCACGCCCTTTGTCGTACGGGGTAGCTGACTGTCCGCTTAGTTAAGGGTGTCGAGGAGCTTGTCAATGAGTTTGACAAAGGCGGTCAGGGAGCAGGGTACTTGGCCTGTCTGATTGCCATTCTCTACTTTGGCACTGTCTACGGTCTTGAGAAAATAGGCTCGAGCACGATTTGGAAGCCAAGTGTCCGTACCATACTCGCTGACTATGCTTACGTGGTGAGTCTCTATAAGCCTGACTAGACTTGAGGAATGGTGGATGGCTAACACGGTCAGTTCGGGACTATTTTCTGGGTTGGCTTCTCTCACTTCCCTGGCAATATCAAATCAACGCACATTGAGCGGGTGCCTGTCACCAGAGCCTTCTATCCCACTCAGTCGAGAAGTTGGCTCCTTAACTTCTGGAACTTGGAAGTCGGATGGGTGTTTGTAGCCATGCCATTCGGCTTTTTAACAATGCTTTTATTCTACTATGACCACGTGAGTGCAGATTTCCTCCACGACCCTCCCGACCTACTGATAACCTCTACAGAACGTCAGCAGCATCACGGCCCAGGCTAGACAGTATCCCCTCAAGAAGCCTGGTGGATTCCATTGGGACTTTTTCCTTCTGGGTTGTACGACTTTTTTGTCTGGTATTCTTGGTTTACCCATGCCCAATGGTCTTGTTCCACAGGTACAGCAAACTTTTTCGCCCACGTTTATGCTGTTTCCGCTAACTGAAACAGGCGCCTGTTCATACCGACTCTTTGACTATCTACGAAACTGACCTTCAGATCATTCCAACGTCTGGAGGAGAGGATCAAGAAATACGCCGTCCCATTGTACGGGCTACGGCGGTGGTTGAACAGCGTGTGTCACATTTCTTGATGGGGTTAGGGTTGGTAGGAACCATGACAGGACCTCTCCTTGTTGTGCTGCACCTCATGCCCGCGGCAGTATTTGCTGGTGTCTTCTTTGTTGTTGGCGTAAGTGTTCTTCAGCTATCCACTCGTTCTCTGTCGTCTTTGCAAGTGATACTGACAATCTTGTCAGTGGGGATCTATCGAATCAAATGGCATCCTCCGGAAGTTCATCTATCTCCAGTCAGAGCAACGATTTATTCAGCGCGATGAACCGATCATTCGAGTACGCCGACGAAAAGTTTCTTTGTATATCGCGTTGCAGTTCATCGGTGTAGCAGTCTGCGTGGCCATATCACATACCATTGCAGCGATTGGATTTCCGGTTCTAATCATTCTCATGATTCCTCTTCGTATTCTCGTCGTTCCACGATGGTTCACACTAAAAGAGCTCCAGATTCTGGATGACTTCACTGCGACTAACAAAACCGTTTTGGCCAGTCTTGGTGGAAAGCCAATCCTGCCAGAGGACTCAAAGGTTGAGGACTGGGGCCTAGAGAGGCGAGAGAGCGAGGCTCGACACGGCGTGCCACGCCAACGCGCTGGAAGTCTCCACCGATAAAGGTCTTTCACAATTTGCGGTGATACTTTTGTTTCCAGGCCATGGAGATGGCAGAGTGGCTTACACTAGTGAACAAGGAGGCCTCGGAAGTCACAGGGTATTAGATTAGAAGGAGGTCTGGCACTGGTTGGCTTTACACGAAACATCGATTGGTATATGTAAGAGAGGCAGCGATATTCGATATGTGGTCCTAATAGTATCGCAGAGTCAACGGCTAGTTGAATTCTACATACTATTATAGAATCTATGCGTATGATAATAGTTATGTCCAACACTATGATGCTTGAAGGCAATATACCACCTACAACTTGCCCTTTCTACCATCCTCACTCAACTTGAGGATCATATCGAGGTTACCAGTCTCAATCGTTTCAAAGATACTCGGAAGTCCCTGCGCCTTGCGCTTCTCCTCTTCTCTACGGAAGAACTCTTCCGCGGTCTTGATCCTATTCGGGTGAATCTCATCCAAAAGCTTATAATCCCTCTGGACGACTCCCTTGTTTCCACCGGAGTTTCGCCACATGTTCCAGAAACCAGTAAAGTTCTGCTTAAATGTCATGGATGCTGGATCATCAGGATCGGCATTATATCCGGCTGGAGTAGTGCCCGCCCACGGCATATGCTCGAAGTACGTCTCGACCGGGATGTCGATGAACTGAGCAGGTTTGCCTGTGACCTTTTGGAAAGCCTTTGCTAGATCATGGTAGTTGATGTGATCAATAGCAACCTCGAGATCGAGTCCGTCGGATCTCTCGGGGTTATCAAACAGCCAGCGAACATAGTGCTCGCAGTCATCGAGAGCGACATGGGGAATCGCTCCATCAGCGAGGGGTACAGCCCAGGTGACGACGCCCTCAACAATACGAGGCGTCATCACCGTCATTGCTGAGATGGCCATCTCGATATATGGACCTGTTGTGAAGATTGCAGTGCCCATGCCGTGACCTTTTCTCTGACTTAGCATCCACTCCGCCATTCGACCTTTGCCATCATAATGGCCACAGCGAAACTTGGGATCATAGCCACTCTTCTTATACCCATAATCCAGGTTTCCAAAAACAAAGAACTTGATGCCAGACTCAATTGCCAGTTCATACGCGCGGATGGTCCAGTAAGTCTCTGTCTTTTCACCAGTGTTGAAGCCATCAATGTTGACAAAGGCGCCCCAGCAACCTTCATAGCCCTTTCGTAGGTTGTCTTCGTTGGCAAACGAACCTTCGATGAACTCCACGTTGCCCAACTGAGCTAGCTCCTTGGCACGCTTTGAGCTGCTATCGCGAGTGAGGACTCGTAGACTGTAGCCTCCGTCTTTGGTGAGGCCGCGACAGACGGGGAGGCCTTGAGCGCCTGTGGCTCCGATAACAAAGATGCGACGAGCCATGACGGTTGCAGAGAAAAATGGTTTAATGGTGGCTCAATAGATTTTGGTGAGATGCTTGTGTTCTATGAACTTAGAGGGTAGGATTCATGCATGGCATCTCAAAGTGTAGATACTTATATACATCGGTGTCATTCCTAATAGGTTCCGATAAAGATTAGAAAATAGGTATATCGCCGGAGGGTTTTATAATAACTGTCTTGGCTGATTACAATTTCGCTCCGGTCTCGGGTCGTGCGTTTTGATCAGTAATTATTGATCACTAATCGTGAGCTCGGTGCTCACAGCGCTACCGAGTCGGCCCACTCAGACAAGTAACCTACTGAAAATCACATCGTATCGTATTCCTAATTGGGAACGACTATGTTGGGGATCAGGCATAATGGCAGCAGTTGTGTAACTGGACATGTCGCCCAAACTGCTCACCGACATGCCCGTGTACTGCGAGGCCGTGGCGGATAAAGGAGTTGAGTAATCAATTATTTTCATGACCGAAGTCGCATAATCATATTTTATTGAAGATGCATCATCTTGATGGTAGCACTAGACTATGTTGAAGTCAAAGGTAAAGTTGAATGGCTTGGTGTAGCACCTGTACTTCTCAAACAGTCTCACCCTAACCGTAGCCGACCCCAGCCCATTGTTGTCGTAATCGAGATGCAGAGCCGTCATGTTCAGTGGCTTCAAATCATGCGGGTGCTGTGCGTCATCCAGATCAAAGGGCATATACCTCCGAGCTGTAAAGCTGAATGGCTCACTCTTTGTCCGTCGCGCATCAAGTGTAACCTCCTTGTTCCCAATCTTCAACCAACGCAGGTCTTCCCGATTTCCATTCTCTTGAGGGTAATCATAGTACGTAAAGAGCTCCGGCACAGGGGAGCTATACTGCCCGATGCGTGAACCTTGCTTAGAGTCTTTGTAACTCTCTCCTGGTCCTCGGCCGAACCATGATACGTCGTCGAATGATTCGGGTAGAACCGCCATGAGACCAATGCGTGGGATGACATGAGATTCATTCTTGCCGACAAACTCGCCACGGGCCTTCAGTTGAAGTTGAGGTCCGCTAGTCGGGATCCTGTAGATCATGTCCGCTTCAACGCCCCAAGCACGAGTTTTGACGCCAACCCAGACTTTATAGTGCACCACTGCGCCATCGTCGTCGATACGCCAGGTTACGTCGCGTACTTGTGGGTAGATCATTGGGATCTTTTCTTGTTCCCAGATAGGTCCGTCGCCGGAGGATGCAGCGTCGTTCTGTGTGAGGGCGCGGTAGAATGATAGTTCGGGGCCACGTCGGAAGATATCCCCGCCGTTGATGTTCCAAGTAACGTTTCCCTGAAGCAAGTCAAAAACCAAAGGAAGCCCCGCCACTCTTATAGAGAAGTTTGGTTCCGTTCTTCTCGAACTCCGAGCTGCCTTGCCGACGGACTAGCGAAATGTCTCGCGTCTTGATGCTGGGATGTCGGATGTAAAGTTGGTCCCATGCGACGACATGGCCCTTGGGAGCCCAAAGAGTAGTTTCCTTAAGCCTGAACTCAACCGTGACCCATGCTTCACTCTGCGTGATGTTCAATTCCGAGGGCAGTGCCGCCATCCTATTCTCTCCAGCAGGTACTCTGGGGAGGTCAAGTGGACGAGCGTCAGTCTTGAGACCATCCGCGACAACATGCCACGAAACATCGAGATGACTCAGGTCCAAGAAGTCATAGTGGTTGATTATTATCATCGCACTTCCATTATTCGCCAGCTTCAAAGAAACAAGCTGGATGACCTTGGCATACTCCTTCAACGAAGGCATGGGCGAATGGTCAGACAGCACAAGACCGTCCATGATGAAGTCACCATCATTAGGTTCGTCACCAAAATCACCGCCATAAGCGTAGTAGGTAACATTCCCTTCCTTCTTGAGAGGTCCGTGATTGCTCCACTCCCAGACAAGACCTCCTTGGGAGAGTAGCTCGGTTCTGAAGAGGTCTATGTATTCTACAAGACCACCTGGTCCGTTGCCCATGGCACTGGTACTGTTAGTTCGCCATCATGTTGATGATCGGGGGAATACCTACTGGGCATATTCGCAAAGCAAGATGGGCTTGTAAGTATTTGTCTTGATGAACTCTCGTACATCATCAGGCGTACTGTACATCTGACTGTACATATCAGTCGATGTCGCGTTGCGATCTTGTTCGTAGTGAAAGATTCGACTTGGGTCCCTCTCTTTGATCCACTTACTCATAGCGGCATGATTTCGACCATAGAAGCACTCATTGCCAAGAGACCAGATAATGACTGATGTGTGGTTCTTGAAGCGCTCCACCAACTGACGAGCGCGGTCAACATAGGCCTCTTCCCAATCAGGATCATTGGATAGCCACTCAGCAGCTTCTTCCTCTGTCTCTTCAATACCACCGAATCCATGACACTCCAAGTCAGATTCAGCAATGACGTAGAAGCCGAGCTCGTCGGCCACGTCGAAGAAGTCAGGATGGGGAGGCTGATGGGCTGTGCGAATTGCATTGATGTTGGATCGCTTCATGAGTAAGAGATCCTTTCGCATATTCTCATAACTGATTGTACGACCAGTGAAATGGTGATGCTCGTGCCTGTTGACTCCGTATATGATGATGGGCTTTCCGTTGACGTAAAAGTTTGATCCCTTGATCTCAACGCGACGCAGACCGACTTTCTGGCTGATGGTTCGTCCGTTGAAGGTGATGAGAAAGGTGTACAAATTTGGTGTTTCAGTGGACCAGATATAGAAGTTATCTCCAGGGAGCTTTTTCTCGTAAATATCAGAGGAAGATCCCTTCCATTCATCAATAGCGGAACCATTAGGTGAGAGCAAGCTTATGGCAAGGTCACCCTCTTTCCCTTGAATGGTCACATTGAATTTGAGTGACCCTTAATCAAAAGAGTTGCTAAGCTCAGAGTCAACCTGAAAGTCTATAATGGACGATTGGGAGAATGAAATGAGGTAAACATGGCGAAAGATACCAGACAGCCACCATTGATCCTGATCCTCGACATAAGAACCATCAGACCACTGATAAACCCTCACAGCAAGGTCATTCGCCTGGCTAGCAGTGAGATAGTCTGTGATATCGAACTCACTCGGGTTGCGGCTCCCCTGACTATACCCAACCTCTTCACCATTAACCCAAACATGAAACGCACTATCAACGCCTTCAGAGCGCAGTCTGATCTGATCACCGTCCCACTGTTCCGACACGTCAAACTGTCGCCAGTAAGAGCCAGTTGGATTGGCATATGAAACATTCGGAGGAGTGACGGAGAAGGGATAGTCAATGTTTGTGTAGTGAGGATGTCCGTAGCCTTGGAGCTGCCACAAGCCTGGGACTTGGATGTCGTCACATGAGCTGGTGTTGGTGGTCTCCCAGATTGGTGCATCGAGGGGACTGATGTCATGGTGGAATTTCCACGTTCCGTTGAGACTGTGGAAATAGCTTTCTTCACGATTGAAGGAGAGGGCTGATTCTTGGTCGTGGTAGGAGTAGAAGTGGGCTCGGGCTGGGAGGGTGTTGCGATGCAGGATGTTCAAGTTACTCCAATCGGGCAAGGCGCCTGGGAAACCTAGCGCCGACAAATCCATAGTGTAACTTAATGGTAGCAACGACTCCTTTGGATCTTATAATGTCAATAATAGTGTCGATTAAGGCTAACTTATATCTACTTCGATCGGTCATGGCCTCGGCTCTACTTTTCATCCTCCGCAAACGCCAAGCCCTACGATCGTCACCAACATCTCCCGCACCTATCGCAGCAACGCTCGTCTGTGAAATAGTCCAAGATCTGCATATAGTCTCCGCAAATACAACTCTGTAAACAAGAATAAGCATAAAGCTCGGATGATGTCGAATAGTCATGCGCTTCCCCGCCGAAACCTTGCATTGAACCCCGCGAACTACTCCTACCCAATGAACTTCCCATACTTTTTCCACTCCTCATCACCCTTCAATCTCTCCATATCCTCATCCCTCAATGATATCGCTGCGGTGATTTCTCCATCTGTTCGCTTGGGCATAAGATACACCAAACTCTCAAACGGCTCAAACAACGGCCTTCTCACACTCTCAGGCTTTCCCAGTCCAAGTCCAAAGTCATACTCCCAGCATTTCAGCTTCGCCCATGAACTCAACATAATATCCGTCGACGGATTCGCGTCCGCTGTGACAGATACTTTTGCCCTGTTTGCTTGGTCGTGGAGGTATGTAACCAGAGCTTGTGTTCGCCTGCGGAGATCATCGCGGCCAAGTTCAGATCTCAAGCGTGACGCTGCAATGCCGAGTGGCTCGTTGGCGATTTGAGAGAGGTTTGAGACGCTGTAGGTCATGTTTTGGAGAATTCCGGGGTAGTTCTTTGGCACGTCTAGTTGAGTGCGTACATCGACGGCGCGGCAGAATTGAGTTGAGGTGGGATCGTCTAGACGCGCGAGACGGGCGCGGCTGACGGATTGCCAAATGAACGCTGAGAGGGCATCGTCTGTCGAAATGAAACCTGTTTTTCCGTAAAGCGTCTGTGTCGCGTTGTCTTTGAGCGCGGAGAGGGCTTGTGGACTGAACGAGAAGAAAGCCCAGCTTGCTTTTGGTGGTGTTGGCGGGGCTTCAGTGGTTGGAGGGGGTTTGATGATTTGATGATCCAGCTCAGGTCCGAGTTCGTATTTCTCCAGCGGCAGAACAATGGTCTTGCGGTCAAGGTTCATTGTTGATATCTCTTGTTCTGAGAAAGCTTCGTCGCGGCAGGCCTTGGAGAGAAGTCGAATGAGCTCATCCTGACCCGTCATATCCATGCAACCGTGCTGCCCATTGACAGTGAAAATAAGCCCGCCCTCAATAAAATTCAGCTGAAAGATCAGCACCGGCGACGAATCATCAGCCGAATAGTCAGGTCCAAAAGGGAGAGTTTTCTTGGGAGCGATTTTGTTTTCGTCAAACATGCTCATGGGAAACTCTGCCTTTCTCAAGCCGTCCATCGTCGGTGCGGAGGGGTCATCTCGAAGATCCTTGTCAACCAGTCTCGGCGTCTCCTCGAACGGTCTGATCTTGAAGATGCCGGTACCATCGTCCTTGACCTGGCCAGCTACCCAGGGGAAGCTCTGTGAGAGACGCTTCAGGCCCTGTTTTAGGGTGGCGGTGATAGCTGGGTGCGTGGAAGGGTCGGTGATGGGGAAGCAGAAGCTGACTTGGGTATAGATCTTGACCATCATTGGCTGCTGGCCGACGACGTCTAGCTCTATGTCTAGGTCGTCCATGTTTGTGGTGTTTAGTGCCGTCATTTTGAGTGATGAGTTTGTGAGAAGTAAGTTTTGCGTTCTGAGGCTTATTCTTATAGAGATTATACAGAGGTGGGCCTCACTGAAAAGGTATGACTTTGGATGAGTCGAAAGCCTATTAGAGACTAGTACAAATCCTTCACGAAATGCTCCACTCAGATGACTTGAATTCCTCGTCAATCAGCAACAGAGTACAAACACTGAATACGAATGGTGTAGGAAAAAGGCTTGAATTTCAAAAAGACTGGTAAATGACATTCTAAGTACTTAATTCTCTACCTGTTGACTTGATCACGGGTGAGCCAACTAAGTAAGCTTAGTCCTATAGCCTTACGCCACGTTGATCATGGTCGTTTGAACCAGACGAAGCTAGACCGCCTCCAATAGGCCTTGCCTGGTTCACTAAAGAACCTAGAACTCACTGTCCTGTTACGCTTCAGGCTCCTGTCCAGCCCCAGAGTCTGGTGAGTTTTCGTCATTGATATCTTCATCAACGCCATAATCTTCATAGTCCTCATCTCCATCCTCATCATCTTCGCCCTCCTCTTCCGTATCGTCATCCTCATCCTCATAATCTTCTTCTCCCTCATCCGCTTCTTCGTCGTCATCATCATAATCATCTTCTTCGTTGAGCCCTTCTTCGCTCTTAGTCTGGAGCTTCTCGTCCATTATCTGATCGTCTTTGTGCAAGTGCTGTATAGGCTTTTGCATCCCATCAATCGGATCTATAGGTTGTGGACCTGGGACTTGATGCTCTTGTGGTGCAAAGACAGCGACTCCATCCTTACAGCAACCGTGATGGACAACACCATCACAAGTAAACTTGATGAGAAGAAGCTCGCAATTTTCAGAACCTTTGTTTGGCGTTTCTTCCGAATCTTGGTTCTTGTTGCCTTTGACAGTTTGGGGACGGACGGCGACGTAGGACATTTCGCAGTCGAAAGGTCCTGGGCCATCAACATGGATAAGAGAGCCATCAGCCATTCTACAGTGAAGACGGGAGACATGCTGGTTGGGATGAAGGCTGGGACATTGTATTTGGATTTCTCGATCCGCTGTGGACTTTGAAAGTACAGGCAGGATATCGAGTGCGACGAGTGCGACGATCTTGATCTTCATGATGGGAAACGGAGAGCAGTGGAAAATACTAGATGCAGGATGATAAGCTCTTGGCTTTCAGGGTAGAGAGAATTTCTTTGGACTGGTGGTAATCTTTGAGTTGGCGATGTTAATTGAATGGAATTCGTAATAATGTGACTAGAACAGTTATGTTCCTAATATTAGGTAGGGGAAATAAACAGGCAAGAATGCGGGGTCAGTAGAAGACACAGGCAGGCATCTGAACGATGATAGATGCATTGGGCTTGCAAGAGCATTGGGACTTTGGCATGCAGCATCTGCACCTCTTTGACATATATGCAGGGCTTATCATACTCTAGCTTGGGAACTCAGCTTAGTTCTGTTGCTCGTCTGCGTACCTACTAACGAATGAGACCTCTCGACGCATGGGTAAGCAGGGGTCCTATAAAGGTCTGATAACGAAATAGGGACGTCAGCTAGCCACAAAATCTGTTTTGGTCATGACAAGCAGGGAATAACAAATCCTTATGCTGGGGGGCTGGCTAGACCCTTGCTCCGGTGTAGCCGAGCCGCTTTGACGCATCATGTAGCTTTCTCTATGCAGCTAACGCACCGCGTTGATAATGGCACTTTTTTCGGGCTGCAGGCAGCTGAAAAGTAACATTAACGGTCAGAACATGCAAGACGGTCACATAGTGCAATTAGTGATGTACTATGTGATATGCTCATGGGTACGTAGCTAGGAGCAAATTCGGTTACAGTTTCATGCACCGGTCAAGTATTTCCCATATCTGTTGCTGAGGTTAATTCCGATTTGACGAGAAAGAAAACGTAGAGAGGGACATTCTATTTTCATCTGATAACAGTAGATCGGTTTTGGCTATCATAGAAGACAACTAGAGAGAGGGCAACACTAAACCATCAATTATTACTCAAGACGCATTGCCTTTGCAAAACCCAAGCTTTCTGCTCCCATTATATCAGTAGCCCAAGATCATGAAGAGCTCAGTCCTTACAACGGAGGACAGTACTGCATACTATAACAACCATGAGTTGCAGCGAGGGTACACTTTCCAAGAGAGAATTTGGTGCCTGCAGGACAAACTGGGGATTCGGGAGATATACACTTATCCCCCGAGACGACAAGAGGAAGTGTACACTTCGGGCCATCGCTAGAGATGCATTTGTTTTCCTGGAGAGTTGAACCATGGGGGCAGGATGGAACCGTGATGGTGACACATCCTTCCGGGCGCAGTTGGCTACCAGGTGGGCAGTTTGGACCATTGATTGCAACGCAGGAGCCATTGCTGAGCTGTGTGCCATCAAGACAGGTTGGCGGCTTGCTAGAAACACATTTCTCTCCCTGTAGGTTCATATCGCTTGGACATTCTGGGAGTTTGCCAGAAATACATCCTTGGGGGGAGTATATATAGCCTGTAGGGCAATCTGGTCTTGACTCACTGACGCAGTTATTCTCCTGAAGGTGTGTTCCTGCAGGGCAGGTTGGAGGCTGGCCATAAAGACATGAATGCCCGTCGAAGATTGCGTCAGATGGACAGGATGGAAGAACATGGGAAACACAAGCAGTCCCGTTAAAAGTAAAGGTCGGCTGACAGGCTGGTGTATTCTGAGAAACGCAGCTTGTTCCATCAAAGACAGTATGCTCTGGGCAGCTTGGACCTTTACTGCCAATACAGTGACCGTCCTTGAGCGATCCAGTGACACAGATGGGCATGCTCGTAGTTACACAGGTCTTACCACCGACATTGCTTGAGCCTGGAGGACAGACGGGGCTGCTGGTCTTGATACAGGCACTTCCACGCAGAATCATCTGATCTGCGCATGTCGGAGGTACCGTGGACACGCATCTTGCCCCCGAGAGAGTAGATCCATTGGCACAGGTCGGAGTATCACTCGTGAGGCAGACTGTACCGTTGAAAGCACCCGTTTGGCATGTTGGTTTTTCGGACAAAACACATACGCCGTCCTTTGGAACTCCAGCCATACATCCCGGAGGACTTTTGAATGCACAGTTATAACCGTTGAATGTGAACCCGCCTGGACAGTCCGCCTCTCCAGGATCAAAGGCACATTTTCCGTTTTGAAGAGTAGTCTCCTGGGGACATGTGTTGGAGCCGGTGGGAGCGCTGAAACAGAGTTTACTGCTCTCATCCCAGTTCATCCCTGGCAAACAGCATTGCTCTTTTTGTGATACTGGATCTTTCGATTTCTGGAGGTCGGAAGGGCAGACCATGGGAGTTACACAGATGCCATCGAGCAATTTGGATGTCCCGGGACACATTGGGGGGTCAGGGTCCTGGCACACACCTCCCTTGAAGATGCCTTCCTTGCACTGGGGTCCATTGACTGAGATGCAGACACGGCCACTGAAGGTTGATCCAGAAGGACATTTGGGCCCGTCTTGGTGAGAACAGCTCTTGCTCTGCTTATCAAATACAAAACCAGGAGGACAAGATGGACTCTGCTTTTGAGTGCAGATGCCATCGTCAAGTGTCATTGAGTCCGGGCATGACGGTGGCTGGGAATGAGTGCAAGATCCTTCTTCCAGCTTCTCACCGCTAGGGCAGCTTGGCGGCAGGTTATGGACACACAATTTGCCTAGCAGTGTGTACCCAGGGTCGCAGATCTGCCGTCCGACGGAAATGCAAGAGGCGCCGTTGAACTCGAAGCCAGGCTCACAGGAAGGGAGTTGACTAGAAATGCAACTGTGGCCATCAAACCGAGCCCCAGATAAGCAGCTTGGTTCAGTGGTAGAAACACATTTTCCTTCCTGCAGCACTGTACCCGCGGGGCAAGATGGCTTCTGGTCTGAGACGCATGCCCCAGCTTCAAGCTTGGTATTTGGGGGACAGACTGTGGTGGGCTTGGCCGCGCAGTTTGCGCCGTTGAAAAAGGTGCCGGCTGGACAACACTTGACGTCGCCCTTGGAGTCACGGGAGGGGACGATGTCGTCAAGAGAGATCTCGTTGCAGGAGCCACTACAGGTAAGTTTGAGAGGCTGTGGGCTGGCAACAGGGTCTGCTGAAGCGGCAATTGGTTGCTGGTTGGGAATATCTTGAGTTTGACATAAATTGATGTAAAGGGTCATGAAAATGACCCAAAAGATGGACTTGGCCATGGCGAGCTGCAAAGAGGGTGAATGGCCTAGAAACACAGTAAAGCAAGAAAATCAAGATGTTGGGAGGTTACTACCAGGTGAATTGAAACACAATGGAACATCGTATTTATTCAGGTCGTGGCCGAAGACCGAGTCCTGATGTAAAACTAAGCCTCATGGGGCATTCATCTCTTTGCAGTTCCTGGTGGTTCAGTGGCGGCTATTCCGGTCGCTTACACCGAGGTAGTTTGATCTATTTGCTAAGAGGCCCAATCAGGTCATGGCCGGCACTCATTATCCGGCTCAGGATACTAAAGACACTTATGCGAGGTCAAACGAAGCCTAGTTTTCTACACATAAGCAGCTAAAAGTAACCAACCCTCACATATCAATAGTTAATACAACATTGTCATGTTCAGCTAGCAATAGCTGCGGGTCTTTTACCCTTTCTGTCCAGTTTACGCTCTGTCATATCATCGCGCACAAACTATTTACCGCCGAATAGGTAAGAGATCGACGAATCAGTCTCGTGCTGCATAATATTGATTGTGATAGCGGCTGCATGCATATATGCACAGCAACCCTACTTGCGAATCCCGTGTCAGCTGGGCGAATGTGGCTGGCTGGCCCGAGCAACAACCCTTGGCCTCGGCCATCCCGGCAAGTTCGTGAAAGTCCAGTCGCCAGTGAGCTTCCAGTGCCGGAAGCTCTACTGCAAAACCCGTATAAAGATAGACAATAGACTTTCAGGCCTCTTGCTACCGAATTAAACAAAAAACCCTATCCGTTTCTGTTCCTCCAGAGTCATCGACCTGGACTATCGTTCTCGTTCGATGGGCAAAATGTGCCGCCTCTTCTTCCCATTTTACCTGGTCTTTTTGGCCACTCAATTTTCTCTCGTCGTGGCACAGACATGCAATTCCACCACGGGAACATATCAGATCTGCTGTCCGTCATTTGACAAAAAGTCACTCATCTTCCAAGGTCGAGAATATCGAGTCCATTGCGACGCCGAACTCGGTCCTTCATCGAGTGGAGGTGCAATTAGCCCCGATGATTGCGCCAAGAAGTGCACAAATGACTCTCCTCTTTGGAGATTCGATACGGTTCGCGGGCGTGGGCGCTGCGAATGCGACTCTTTCGATACCAAAACAGGAAGGATATCCTTTGTTCCAATGGACTCGGAACAGGCAAAAGATCTCGATAAATGCCAGACCAACTCCAAGACCAACTCTGATCAAGTCAGAGACTGTCAATCAAAGCTTGGGACATGTCAGGCCGGACTCACAACTTGCCAAGGGCAGCAAGGGCAGTGTGATAAGAGTTGCCCCAGCGAACTTCGGCAGTGCAAAATCGATCTCAACAAAATCGACAAAACGTGCCCCGGGCGACTTGATACTTGCAATACAGCACTTACAAAAGACAAAAAGGAGCTTCAGCTGTGCAAAAGTGACCTCAAAACAACCAAGAAGACGCTCCAAGCAAAGACAAAAGACTGTCCACCGAAATGTCGCGACAAACTCAATAATTGCAACAAACAGAAGAAGAAGATGTGCAAGTGCCCAAAATTTAAATGTACTGCTGGTGTTAGATACATAGGTGGAGCAAAATACCGAGTGCACTGTAACGAGTATCAGGGACATTTCCTTCCAGGACAAGACGAACATTTCCAGGTTAAAAATATGGTACAATGTGCAACGAGATGCGCGCAGTCCTCGCGTTGTCAATGGGCATACTATACAGAGTCGACGGGTAAAAAAGGTTGCTGGATGAACTTTGATAAGTGGTATCGAGGAAGAACTGAATCAGCTCAAGGAGATATATCAGAATTAGTACTAGAGAAGCTTTAAAGCTATACCTAGTTATTTAATACCATTTTCATTGTTGACCTTAACCTCAGGAATGTTGATGAGCCTTGGAATCATTGGCTGCCCATGCTACACAGGATACCAGATCCCAATAGACTTGGGTCATATCGCTTCCATTCGTCTCGGTAGGTTCCGTTGGCGTCGACAGACACAGCTGTGACAAACGTGGCACGCACAGCAGAGGGTCACATAAGAGAGGGTTAAAAGAGCCTGTATTCTATCCTAGGATGGGGGGAGCTGAGCTCCTTATATACAAATAGAGCATCTAATCATTGTCAGGGAAGCTAGACCGATCAGGGCTACCCTATCTTTTAACAACAAACTCAGTCGTCAGGACTGCTCTTCCAGCGTATAAGGGCCAGCTCGGCAGTCTCTGAACCAGCGCTCTAGGTTTCTGTCTAAACATCTTGAAAGGAGTATCTATGGATTGTAAGTGTCCACGAGGACAGGTGGCAGTGGCCCGAGCTCTTTTCTATTGCCCCCTTTGACGTTCAAGAACCAGTGTTAGTGTTGGAATCATCGCCCTGTGTGCCTGAACTTATGAGATATTCGCATCCTTAGCGCTATATTATATTAAACTTTGATAGATATCAGTTCATACTTCAGGCAATACGACACCAACCAGCAGTTCTCTGGAGTTTATGATCTGATCCATTGTTAATATAATGAATTGTAAAATGTCAGAGTTATTCCTGCTTGGAATAATGTTTATGTCTGGAAAGTCCCTTAGTCTACTGACCATATCTGGTTAGTCACGACTCGCCATAACCACTACCAAGAGACCTTGACTGCCCTCGGAAATGCTCTCAATGGCTTCAAAGACTTCGCTCCTACTACTATGAATCTCATGCAGTCCATGGATAAGGATATGTGGGGCCTCGGAATCCTTGATACGGCTATGGACAAGTTCTACGCTTTCCAAGACGTTGAAACGACCGAAGGCAGAGTTGTAGTTCACGCAGTCAGAATACATCCGAAGAACTATGGAGGATGGAATTGAGTTAAGTGTTACATTCACTACTATAGATTTGTATACAGTTATACGCTCTAATATAGCTAGTTTAGTTAAGCTTGAAGTGCATCATTTTAATATAGAAAACTGGCATATACTCCAACGGTTTGCCGTTTTGGTAAGCTGTGCGAACCTCTCTCCCGAGAGACTGCATGTAACCTAGCCGTTCCCCATTCGTTTGATCAGATCCTCCAATTGAGCATGTCTGCCTTGTCTCAACTCAACCCGTACAAATGCCTCGTGCGGCTGAACCCAACTGCATCCCACTAGCCCCAGAACAACTTAGCCCCTGCCCCTTCTGCTTCACTAACGCCCAATTCTATGAGAATGTGCCTCGCCTGGCTTTTAGGGCGCCGAGATGAGCTTATCTCCACGGTCTAGACCGTTGCAGTTCTATTTTGGAGTTTCGGCTGAAACCATGCGTCGGTACACAAATACCCGCGCTTGGCACTCTTGGCCTTTTGCTTCTAATTCTTGACGGATTATACCGCGAACAGCGATAAGATGCCTTTTGACTTCAAGGCCTACGACCAGAAATGCCAGGGCTTGACGCTTGAGGAGCTACAGCGAGAATGGGAGCACTACACCCGCCTAATCTCGGGCGCTGCCACGTCGACTGCGGTGTCGGGATGCGCTATTCCCCTCACGCTAGGCATCTCAACCATTGGAGTCGCGATGGCAGCACCGGCAATCCACAACGCACGGAAGAAACGCGAGATCATCGAACGCCATCTCAATCGACTGAACGCGACGCATAAGACACGAAAGCGCGATGTTCTGGGAAGTATGGCAGTCAGCGGGACGATCGGCGTTGTGACACTCGGTGTCGGAAGCATGGGCGCTGATGCCGTTGCGACTGCTGGTGCAGAACACGGCATCCAGTCGATCGTGGCGAACGAGACTGCTATCAAGCTTGTGTCGCATGCTGCTCTTGATGGC
The DNA here is from genome assembly GCA_001654545.1 of Fusarium agapanthi. NCBI lineage: Eukaryota > Fungi > Ascomycota > Sordariomycetes > Hypocreales > Nectriaceae > Fusarium > Fusarium agapanthi. The sequence goes on from LTDI01000216.1 coordinate 140,698, forward strand.
GCGGGGATGATGGTTGAGCATAAGCATACGGATCATTTGAAGAAGAAGGATGCGCGCAAGGCGTTTCAGAAGGCTGGTGTTTTTCAAGCTGTTCAGGATGCTAAGGCTGCTGAGGCTGGGTATACGATTCAGCCGTATCAGAACAATGGGCAAGTTTATACCGCTGGGAGTTCGTCGCAAGCACTTCCGCCGCCGCCGTATAATGCTGTTGTTGGTCAGACGCCAGGATTGCCAACTTACAACACTACCCCGAATGGGTATCCTCAAGACTTCAAGGCGCCACTAGTCCATCAGCAAGCTCAGCAGAGCCAGACTTATCTGACGCCCAATGTCACTGGACAGCAGCCAATGCAACAGTACGACTACTCACAGCAACAAGTCCCGACATACGGTGCACCATCGCCTATGTCTTCAGTGAACACGCAGATGTTCTCGCCGCCGCAAACACCAGCTGTTCAATACCCCCCTCAAACCACACAAGCGCCGAACATGCAGCCAGTGCACTCGCAGCCGCTCTACCAACAACAGACGGGAGTTCCGCCCTATAATCCTACTGTGACACCGCAGCCCTTCAACATGGCTGCAATGCATCAAGCTCTTCCTCCTGCTACCCATGCACCGTCAACTCCGTATCAACACCCGCAGGTACAGCAGGTTCCAAATATGGTGTTGCCTACACCTCCACAGGACAGCACTCAGGGCTATATGCCTCAACAAGTACAGTCGCAGCCAACTGGTCAGATCGCCGGGGCACCTCCAGCGGGATACTTCCCAAGTACCCCAGCAGCACTGGCTGGATATCCGCCTACTGTCACAGTTTCGCACCAGCAGACGCCACAGCCTACTTCAGTAGCTCAGGTGCCACCGCCTGCTGATCCAGAAAATGTCTATCACACTCCAGTGCAGCATGTTGTTCAGCATCAAACTGGATATCAGCCTTCACCTACACCGGCTGCTCAACCACAGTATCAGCAGCAGTCCAGCTATGCAACACCTCAGCACACTGGCACCTATCAGCAATCCCCAGTGCCCGCGCCCGTTGACCGACGAAGCTCGTTCGTTGCCCCACACCAACCAACTTACGCTCCCCATGCGCCATACAATCCTCAAGATTGGGCTCCTAGACCTCAGCCAGCATATACTCCTCAGCCGCCTGGCATGACCAGTCCACCTGTACCGACTGCACCAACCATGCAGTATCAGATGCCGCCAACTCCTCTCGCAACTGGCTCAACAGTGAATCAGTATCAATACGATAACAAAGGATCATACTTTCCAGCCCAGCCACAGACACCTCAAATGACGGGACAAGTCCCTCAGCAATATCCACCAGGAAATTATCCCGGGGCCCCGATACACAATCCTGTACAGGTGACGCAATAGCTGTGGAGATTTAGATTTGCGGGTTATAACTGGAATTATGAATTATGCTTAATTATGGGTTACAGAATAAACGACAGATTGAATATAGGCGGGAGGGAGTTATCTAAGGGAGCTTAGTTCGGTATAAAACCTTGATAAATGTAAAGATATAAGCTCAAAGTTAGATCTATCTTGCGAGAAGTTGCTTGAATTTGCCGACCAAATGGATAAATAGGCTCAAAGTGAAGTATTTATTAAAGAAGAAACGCATCAGATCAGAGCTGGAGCATCTCTGGTGCAGCCAGCTATCACATCTTCTTATCGATAATCACGTTTATTCGTCTCTAGGGTAGTTAAGTGCACAGAACATAAATAGTAGCGTGAATCATGAATCATTATTTTGACCGAGTGGCTTAAATCTTTCCTTGCGGGAAATTGATTTGAATTTGCCGACCAAATGAATCTCGAGGCAATTTCTCGTAAATCTGTCGGACCGACGTTATTCTGATATTCCTCAATTACCAGCGATCCCAAATGGAATTTCCCTTCAACGATCAGAACCTGACTACTAACGTGTACTCATAGTGCCATATTGATTCCTCTCGTCCTCAGAAACGACGTTGCTTGTGGCTTATACCGTTGCCGAGACGGCATTTATTTCTGCACGAAAGCAATCGTCTTTGCGCTTTTTAGTTCGTTTGATCTCATGTGCCAAGTAGCTGCGCCAGAGGCTCATGACGGTGAGCCAATCTCATCTGCCCAGCAACATCTGTAGCTGCCTGTCTCGGGTAGTCAAATGGCCCCCAAGAAGCTGGAACCATGTTTCTTGGCTTCATAATGATATTGCAATTGACAAAGCTCAAACACCGTCAATCTATGCGAGGGATCACGCCCCCTTGTCGCGATTTATGCTTCTCTCCTGTAGGTCAAGCTCGGCTTTTCTCGTACAAGACGAATTTGCCAATTGTATCAAGAAATGAGATGCAAGATCTCATCTCTTCGGAGACAAACCCAGATTTAGAAGTTTCGGCAATCTATACAACGAGATGCCGAAACCTTAATAAACCATTAATCCGGGGCTTTGTCTTTCGATGCTACTCTGAAATCAGGAAGACGCGATATCTCAAAGATCCTTGCAAGACTACGGATGATTCCATGCGGAAATTATCAGTGAGAAAAGGGGCTGACTAGTTACGCGGCCAGTCTAACGATCTGGACCACCAAACATAAGGCCCGTGATAGTTGCAAATAACATTGGCTAAGCGCGCATCGTTTCTTATCTCGCGCTGCTTAGGAGAAACAAGGATGAATCTAGACCGCCAGCGCCAAGACAGACCACTGTAAAACCTAATTCCTTAGTGGACTACCCCATGGAGAATCCCATAGATTAGCGTGGGCTGTGCCTGGAACGTCCACGTGGGCCATGAAGGGGAAGTTTCACAAACGTCACCAAGCAATTACTGGTAATCCATCGAGAAATATTGCAATTGACACGGTAAAAAACTTGGATCTCGTTGATCGATAGGCTTCGAGATAGAGTTTGCAAAGTTTATTTACGCTGCTGCGGGGTCCAAGTCCAAGCCCCTCTCCGTGGTCTGTGGTTTCTTGCGCCTGGCTTTGTCTTCCTTGTCAGTGACATTATTACACGCTAGACTGCATTCTGCTTCATTCATGTCCGTCGCAATCAGATATAAAATTACCCATAATCGCGACGACATCTCTTCACCAATCTCTTTTACTTATTCTCTATCTCATCATCAAAATGCGTGTCTCTCAGCTTTTTGCAGTGGCTACGTGCGTCACAAGCGTCTTGTCCTGCGCAAAGCATGACAATCACTACTCCCTCAAGCACAAGAAGCGACACATTGACCCTCGTGCCGAGCCTGGACAAACGGACTGGGCTTATGAGTTTTCTTACAATTGGGGTCGTCTCAACCCTGGTACGTTCATCCCATCAAGACTCCCGTCGAACAGCGACTGACACACTCTAGACTACCATCTTTGCCAAGATGGCACCCAGCAGTCTCCCATCCCCATCGCCCTGAAGCAGGGTCTCTCACTGGAACATCTGATCAAAGATTGGAACTATCCCGATGAAATAACCGGCAACTTCTTCAACTGGGGCTACGGACCTGCATTCACCGTCCAGAACGAAGATCAGATCTGGTCGCAGAACCCCTCTTTCAGCTTCGACAACGAGACTGTTTACCTCAAAGGCTGGCACATCCACGCCCCCGCCGACCACACCGTGGAACGTCACCGCTCCAGAGCCGAGCTCCATCTCGTGCACGTCAACGCCCAAGGGAAAGAACGCGCTGTCCTTGCCATTCGCCTTGAACCGGGTAACAAAGCAAACAGCTTTTTTGGCCAACTCCCAGAGATGATTGGTTTCAACGAAACAGACGTCAGCGAAGAGGTTACGCTCAATCATAGGCTTCTTTTGGAGAGTGTCGATTACTTTGATGAGTTTTGGACTTATGAGGGGAGCTTGACGAGTCCTCCTTGCACCGAGGGTATTCGGTTTTTCATCGCTCGACCGATTCTATTTACGAGTGTGCAGCAGATGAGGGCTATTCTTGGGGCTTCTACTTATAGTGCTCGTGAGGAGCAGTTGGTCTGGCGTCATCGCATCAATGTTTAGGGGCTAGAGCAGATTATAGATAGATGAGATAGCCCGAGGTAGAATAGTTGGAACGACGTTATCCACCGTAAGATCATGGCCACGTCAAGTTGGAATTGCAACATATTGTGCCAGACAATAATTGTATTTTTACTTTTGATGACTAAATTGCTGATGATTCACGTCATCAAATGAAACGCCGATCATCCGGAAAGGTGGGACGGCTGGTATCATGACACAAGTCTGCCATCATGCTGAGACGTATATAAACGTTTTCAGATACCAAGTCAATACTCAATACTCAATTTTGTCATAATACTTCCCGAAAAACTCACGGACAGTCAGATAGAAAGCATGAAGGCGATGAGAGTCAGCCGCACATGTCGATGGCAAAGGTTGACGCCCATTCTCCCCTAGAGACTTGCCCTCTCATGACCCAGTCAGGCATCGCCAAAGCCATACTTCCATGACCGGACCTCATATTCGAATCTGTCGTTGGTGGCATCTTCATTTTGCTTGGGTGCGTTTTTGACCTTGTTGTCGCAGGAGGAGCACCAGGTCTACGAGAGTCTGACCCGTCTCTCATCACCGTTCTGGCCACCTTCATAATTCCAATCGGATTCGTCCCCATCATTCTCACCAATCTCGATCTTGTAACGAGCAATATGACTGTTATGATGTACACGAGTTCGAAAAGAAGGACTGGTGTATACGACCTCACAAAGAACTGGGTTATTTGTTATATTTTTAATCTCGCGGGTTATCTCTTCTTTACAGGTATCTTGGCTTGGTCGAGCGATATATTGAACTCAGACGCCATGTTGTGACCCAAGCCGAAGCAAGAGTCAATATCGATTGGGTGGTTCAACTTCACGAGAGGCTGCAATTGGCTCGTTGGGTTGGCCGTATACCTTGCCACGAGCAGTAAGGACAACCTCTCCAAGATTGTTGGTATCTGGATCCCTGTCTGGGCTTTCTAAGTGTAAACCAGACTCTGTCAAATGGAACAGTATGAATAAGATACTGCAGCGTCGCACTGGATTATCAGAACTCCGTCGCCAATTTTTTCCTTGTCCCTATCGGCATATTTTACGCCATAGACTTTGGTGTTGGCAAGTTCATCTACCAATCTACTATCCCTGCCACGGTGGGGAATATTTTTGGCGCTGTGGTCATGACGAGCGCTTTTCTGTGGTTTCTATACGCGTGTGATGATATATTGGCTACAAAGACTGGGAAACATCTCAGCAGAGAGAGGAAGAGTCGAGGGAGGCATGTGGTCAATAGCTCTGAATCTGAGGGAGGAACAGTGACAACAGAGAGATATTGGACAAGCAGTTGGGACGACAGGATGGTTTAGGACAAGGTTGACCGTAGCATTTCTGTAACTAGATAGCATTTAATGTATATACTTTTGTATTCATAAACTAAAAGACCGTAGAGTACTACTATAACTCTTAAATATACCTGGTTATTATATGAACAATTTATATATATATATTATAAAAGCATTCCTTTAACCCTTTGTTATCATACTTGGATTCTATTATTTCAACATATCACTTAGGTCTTTGAACCAACACCTTCGACTCTTGCCGTATTACTTTGCCATTATCAATCTGTGCCTAATTGAAACATCTTGCCCTGCTAGGTTCGTACTGAGATTGATGACGTAGCGGTCCGCCGGATCCCCTCCCTCGCCCTCGCGGTAAGGCTTCCGCTCCACCTTTCCTGCGTGATCGAGCATACATGTTGTGCAAACAATGCTCGGGTAATTCGGTAACGCGACCGGGCAAACGGTTAGAGCGAGGGCGATATTCTTTTTCAGATGAGTGTCGAGGACATGTGTCAGGTGGAATATACCGCTCTTCGGGGCACGGCCGCCGCCTGTAGTTCCAATGGAACCCCGGACAACGTCTGGCCATCTTCCAACGACTTCGTCCATTGTGTAGATCTTTGCGTTTAGGGGAGCAATTGCAGGGGGCTTGCTATTGTGCTGACAGGTGGTTGAAGAACCAAGACGAATTACGGCGCTCAAGGCATCGCTTGGGTCCACGATTCGCCAATGGTCCTTCGTCTGGATGCGATACGAGAGACGGTAGAACTTGTCGTCTATGTGGCAAAGAATCACATCGGTCTTCACTGACATCTCGTCCACACCCAGGCTCAGACTATGGTCAATAAGCGACGCTGCCTTCTTGTAGCGAGAACAGAAGTGGGACGTGTCCTCTGTGTTCTCGGTTTCGATAATGGCAAAGTTTTCCTCAACACTCCGGAACTGCACCTCGTCATACCTCCTCGTCACCACCCCAAGTCGGCCCCTCGATCCAACAATGCGGAAGCATCCGTGCGTGGAGAGCTCACGAGTCAAGTCTAACCAGGGCGCCTGCGCCGCCAAATCTCCGTACTGAATCGCCGCAAATGCCGTCCCGCCGAAGGCTGGGTGTGTCGGTTCCACGGGTCTCTGGAACGGGCAACCTAGGTAAACACAAGATGCTACGGCAAACCAGGTATCCCACAGGACTCTTCCACCTTCAATAAGTTCTAAGAGCAGAATAGACGTTCCCTCGACAATGTGTGTAGTGTCAGAAACCGAGGATGCAGTGTCCACGCCAAATCCATCCGCCAAGCCGTGGGCTATGAGCAGTAGAGTTTCTTCCACGGCTAGACGACCAAGACAACCAGACTTAAGACTTCTCTGATGCACCAAGCCCCTTTTCACGGCGGGGCATTCTGTACACTGACATTCAGCACCCACTTTAGATGCCATATCCTTCAGAGTCGGAAAGTATTCGACGAGTGTGAACAAACGTTGGCCTGAAGAACCCTCCATTGTAGCGAATTTACCAAGGCTAGATTTAACTTGTGCCGGGCTTTTGAAGGTGATGTGAGGACCGGGTGAGCTGCCCCATTGCAAGCTGAGAATTGATGGTACATTTCCTAAGGCTAATGAGACTGTCATCTCGCCTTGGGCGGCCTGTCGTAGGGGCTCGGCACTAAAACCAGGAGAGTCTGTTTGGGGGGACAGTGGGACGCCTAGCAACCACTGCATTATAGACTGCGCTGTGCACTTTATCAAGATCTGCACACCCTCGTTCCACATGGGACTTGCACTGGGATATGGTCGAGGAATTTCGTACAGCTGCTGCCGAATTCCCGGCTGCGGCAGTGAGTCACCAAAGTCGGAAGAAATATAGCCTGTCAGAAAGTCCTCAAACTTTCCTGAAACATGGCGCAAAATTTGGTACGATGCCTGATGCACGCCACTGCAGTCACCCTCGCTCGGACATGGCGAGGCGACGTTGACCTCGAGCTCGCGCAAAGGGTTTCCGAAATCCGCCCGGTAGACAATATGCCCGCCGATATTAACGACAATGGCGCCGTCATAGTGCAAGAGAAGCCACAGCATGACATCGCGCAGGAGATGCGTCGTTCGCAGGATCGCTTTGGACGGGCATCGAGCGTATATGGTGTTGACGACGATACCGAAGTCGGCGGGGTCGAGGTAGTGGCCTCGTGAACAGACGGCCAGGAGCTCGTCAGGCAGCGGGACTGTATCGCAGCCGACGTTGACGACGTTGTACCACACGCTTGAGACAATCTTGCGCACCACTGCTCGAACTCTTGTATGTTCGGGGTCATACATAAATGCATCTCGAGTTACGACGTCATGCTCTTGCCCTCGCAAGCGGTGAGACTCCATGATACACGCTGTCACCGTCTCGGTCACGAGCATGTCGTCTCTGTGATGCTGGAAGAGGCATGCTACCGTCGACACGATCCAGCTCAGGTTCGGATCCCCAGCCATCAGTCGGCCCAGCGACCCTGAGTGCTGCAGGAATAGTGGCCGGACCGGCAAGGTATCGAGTCCTTGTATGATCTTGTCGAAGAACTGCTGGCCGCTCTGGTTCGCAAACGCGAAACCCTTGGCCTTTTCCATGCAGTCGAGAAGCTCGTACTGGTTCAACCTTTCGCGACCGAGCCACTGCCCAATCTCCCACGCGCCTTTGAGGAGGGACCCGGATGACGAAGTTGCCCGAAGCAAAACAGTTGTCAAGTCAATGGCTCGGCTGGCGAGGTCTAGCCTCCCAACCTGCATGTTCTCAGCCATTGCACACAGGTGCCAGTATAGATATCGTTGCGTAGCGGATTGTGCTCGATGACTATTTGGCGAAGGGAGAAGACAAAGGTTCTACTTCAATTCCTACTTGGTTTTAGCCGCAATCCCACAGCACCTACGCCTGGAAAGCGGGGGTTGGCTGACCATCGCAGGCAACAAACATTGATGATAAGTGTGGATGAATCTGACTGGTCAGGCATGGAAGCCGGCTGCATATTTTCAAACCCCCAGATAACAAGTCAACAGGCCACGGCTATCTGACCTGGATTGCGCTGTGCGAGTTTTGGAAGCTATCAACTCCGTTTTTGATTGAGTGCTGTGCAGGGCGGGGTAATACGAGATACAAGACGGAGGGCGACTTGGCACCTGTCAGCTATGATCTGACCGGACACGAAGAGTTGATAGCGGACAGCCGAAACGTGGAAATGAACAGCTCGTCTCACGCCAATTGTTTCATTATGCTTACTTGTCCGAGCAAGCTAAGAGACCCGCTCTAGGCTGTAACTAGTCAATCATATCAAGTCAATCCGATCATGGTTGGGCTACTGCATATCGAATCTGTATATTGCTTTGTGTTCACATTGGGTTACAGAAGTTGGGCATCAACTTGATGCCCAACTGCACATCTACGACGTGGGGTGAAACCTGATAGTTGCCATACACCTGGCGTAGACTTCTTTATTAAATCGCTTCAAGTTTCTTACACAAAGGTCATTTGGGTTACCTCCAACTTATCGACTCGTAGGGGAAGAACAAGCTACTACACAATGACAGACTCAGATACCTTATCGCAGCACCAATCACAGTTGGTCGAGATGCTTCTTCGGCCTCCAATTCTGGAGATGCTTCGCTCCTTCTTGAGTCTTCCGGACTTCTTGGCATTATTCCAAGTATGCAAGCGACTCTACACAAGCAAAAACCATGTTCTTAGGTTTATTTGCGGAATCAACGCTGCACTCAAGAGCTTTGTGGCCGACGTCACAATGTTTCGATCCCAATTGGGACACTATAACGCCGTGATTTCAGGACCCTTTGCCCTCAATTTCTTCCAACTAAGCAGTAACAAAGTCTCAAAGTTGGACATCTTCGTCAAGGAAGGAGCCGATGCCGATCAATTCAGGGACTATTTGCAAAGAACTGGAGAGTACAAGAACGATTCAGAAGTCGACATGGTGAGAAGTCAACGTCAAGAGCCCGCGATCCATGAACAATTCTCGCTAAGTTCTTAACAGATTCCAAGACGAAGAGTTTATCGTAGACTCTCACAGCCGAATATTCAAATCCATGTCACTCAAACGACTGGGCTGCCCATTGAAACCATCCTCACTTGTTCATCAACAACAGCAATCGTCAATGTCATCACTTGGAACAAGGCGTATTGTATTTTTCCTCACCAAACCCTTATCAAGCATGAGTTTTATCCTCTCCGACCTTTGGATGATGACTTTGGTTCGGAACTGGGCGAGATTTCTCTCCATGGCTGGACAAATCGAGATATCATATGGCCCGACCATGTCAGAGAAAAATCCCATAGCTTCATTCCTGTACGGCGCGTTGCTGATAGCTCTAGTCTGGTGATTGCCCTGGATACCAACTCTGTTATCCCCCAAGCAGTTCCAGATTATGTAATTGAATTTTCTCAGTTTGAGATTTCTGGGGAGGGCTTGCAGTTCAACACTGGCATAACCGGGTTCAGGCAGAATCAAGGACTGGGCCAGTTCGGGCAGGATGACCTCTGGCAGGGTTTTTCCCAAAACACCGCGCCAAGGTGGTCCTTCCTACGAACTAAAGCAAAAGAGTTCTCATCTCCTGCTTTATGCCACTGTTACATCATCACTTCCTCAGAATGGCGCGACTTTGTGAGCCAGCGAGTCCAGCGTTGGGCTTGGTTGGAGGTATATAAATTAAAACAGAGAGATCGACCCGTTCAACCCTTCGCATCGGTTCCACTGGTCTCAGAGGTCTCAATCTCCCAAGGATTCGAATTCCCACGGTCCTGGGACTACGCTGATGATCAGATACCTATATGGTATCGGCAGTGGGAGGACATAAATACAGGAAGGGGTCTGACAGGCAAATCCATACAGCGGGAAACATAGCATAATTAAATCAACATTAGTAAATCGATAGTATCTACAGTATAGTAGCTATCAACCATTGTATCTAGGCGGTATTAGGTTAAATACCAGAGTTCAAAGGTAGAGTTTGGTGTTAATATCAGTACTTAATGTCCCATGCAGCTCATCGTTGTTAGATAAAGACAATGCTTTATATACTATAAACGTCCAGATGGTCTTATAAATTGAAATAAGATAGCACCTGTGAGTAAATAAGTAATGAAGTACATCCGTAAACTAATTGACAATCAACATTTATAGATTTGGATTCCGTATTTATGGAACTGCTGATCTCTGGCTGGTAGTCGTTTCGGTGTAATTCTTTAACCCATGGATTGGCGGCATGCCACCCGTCAGTATATCCTTCCCCTTTACGTGTCCAAGACCAAGGGAACGAAAAGTCTTACTTTACAAGTAATGACCCCTTGTGCTATAGCGACGAGCTTGGAGCTCAGGCTGACTGCTGGAAGTTGAAAGCTGTCCTAACAAGCATGATACAGGATCTAACAGGCGACTGACTGGGTAGGTTACTACTGCAGTAAACCAAGCTTGACTTAACCAAAGCTATAGCGTCCTTACTTTTACAGTTAGCTACATGTCCCTTGGCATGGAGATAGTCCCTCGGCACGCCCTCGGGAGAGCCCCATAAACTCAAATTTCTGATTGCGGGGAGAAATGAATGTTTCGATCCAGACGAGGTTAGACTAGAGCGACAAAGAAGATACCTCACTTTGTACTGGAGCTCATTGCAATCCGCCGTACCTTGTGTGTTGTTTATCTTCCCCCGAGAAATCAGAGTGGCACAATGTAAGGAAAGTATGGGCCAAGTTTCGGATCTAGCTTCCGATGATATGTATGTCTGCCGGATATTATCCCTGTTAAATAATGTTTTTTTCTCTCATTGGTATTTATATTTCTTCCTTATACATCAGTCACCCAGCAAGATAGCGCCTAGTGCCGCCATTGGCAGCCATGTATCAACAACAAGAGATCCTGTCCAAAGCCATTAAGCTGGCCAAAAACCTAAAAGTTTAACTCTCTGCTAGAATTCTCCTTACCCTTAAGGCTTTATGCTACTTAAATGCTTAGTATACTAAGAGAAAGGTAAATAAGTATATTAGTAACTATTTATAGGATTAGAGCTGTGAAATTATAGTTATCACTGGAGGAAGTAGTGGAATTAAAGCTGTAATAGTTTTAAGGTTTGCTGAAAAAGGTATTAAGGTCTTGATCCTAGATCGGATTCCTCCCAACACAAAGTTGGGCAAGTCCCCTTCGGTCACCACGCATATTGCAGTAACATAATGTGCTGTCAACAAACATCTGACATTCTTTAGCTGCAAATACATACTTCTACAAGGTCGACCTCACGGATTCGGAAGGCATATCCTCAGTTTCTGATCAGATCAGAGAGGACCACGGCAACCCGACCGTTCTTATTAACAATTCTGGCTTCGCAGAATTGACATCTATACTAGACTCGCCAGAGTCTTGCCTAAGGAAACTGTTTGATGTAAACCTCCTCGCTCCCTACCTCCCGACCAAGCAGTTCCTCCCCAGCATGATTGAGCGGGACCACGGCCACATCGTTAACATCGCTAGCCAGGCATCTTTCGCCACGCAAGCAACGAATGTGGCCAATGGTTCCACCAAGGTCGGCCTACTAGCTTTCCACGAAGGCCTTGGCCAGGAGCTGAGATACATCTACAAGGCCCCTCGCGTTCGCACCAGGTAAGTCTCTTTCTCTTGATCGTACACAGAAACACCTTCTGACGCTTCGAAGTGTTGTGCGTCCCTCTTGGATTAGGACGGCCATGACAGCAGAACTTGTCGCAAAGGGAAAACTCAAGGATACAGTTACACCACCTGAAGTTGTGGCTGGTAGGATTTTCAACCAGGTCATTTCTGGCTTCGGCGCACAGATCATTGTGCCTTCAAATTTGTGGTGGACTTCTTTGATCAGGGGACTACCAGGATGGCTTCAAGAGTCATTGCGAAATCAAGTTACGCTCGTCTTGATCAATGACATGGGCAGTGGACCCAAATAAGGCAGAATCATAAACAACATAGAGATTGCACTCTGGAAAGCAGCCGTTTGTACTGGTCCATATTCTCCTTCAAAGGTTCACAGTGACCATCACAGAGGAAACAATAAATTACTTGATACCCTTAACAGGTAAAGTTTGCCTTGTGAGAATTAAAGACACGGCAGGTCTGGCAGTTAATTTTCTTTTCTACCGTTTTGATATCGGGACTTTTAGTATTCACGATACTCCGGTCGACTCCCTACTCCCTCGCACTAAGCAGTTCAAATACGACATGCTTTTCTGGACTAGGCGTAAATACTATGCCATAAAGTAGCCAATGATCGTATGGCTCTGTAATCGGATACAGTATATCCTTGTAGTAGCTGAGTTAAAAGATGCGCAACCTTTGTCTTGCGGGTACTTCAAAAACGTTCCGGAGACGGACCTCCCAGATGGTGAAGGGTTATCTTGCGGGGCATATCGATAGTCAATAATCGCATATTAGGCTATTCTTCTGACTTCAGACACGCCATTGGCCATGAGAGCCATTGTCGAGTGTCGGGGGAAGTTACGAGAATCTCCCCTATGATATGAGCCGCCCATCCGTGCATGAACCAAAACTGGGTCTCAAGTGTTCGAAGTAGGACGCAGAAATGTCCCAAAATGACTGTTGAGATGAGATCTCCTTGACGTAACCCTTCCATGTAATCATCTTCAAGCCGGTAGACCCAGCCTATGACATCCTGCAGCCTACCAACTGTATCCAAGGCAGCATCTTGCGCTTTGCAAAATGTCCTTTCAAAACATGCCGTCAGCGCCTGAAGCTCACGGTCGTAAACGTTGCCCTGCTTCTTTTCTGCTAATTGAGCAATTAGATTCGAGATGCTGTGTAGAGAGGAGAGCCAGTCGTCGATGCCGTCAACCATCAAGGCTGGGTTAGTTGCTGCGCTGTGTTCTACCGTATCGCTGCTAGGTATCGGAGCATACTCTGCCAGCATACCCGAGAATATTGAAGACCAGCCAGCGGACTCGACAACTAAACGTACACCCCGAAGAAGATGAAGCCACGAAACTTGTCCTTCAATGTTGGTTAAGAGAAGATTCCCGGGACTTGGACCCTTGGCGAGAGCGATGAAGCATATCAGGACCGATGTCAGATAAGCAGCTGGACTGTTATCTCCACCAAGATTGCTGATCAATATCATCGATGGTTGCAACGCAGCCGTCAAGTGTGTTTCTGCAATTAACGAATATCGCTGCTCATCATTAGGTTTGACCAGCGCCAGATGAAATGATGACAACGAGAGTATGAGCTTGAGTATGCAGTTGTGTTGAAAGATCACTCGAGGTGCACCTTCAGACCAAAAAAGGGTTGCGGAACCGCTACCATCGCCAAGAGTGCTTGCAGTTCTGGTCATGTAGCTGTGAAAGAGCTCAAGACCCACCGTATTCGTACTCGGAGTTGGTGTACGAGACTTGGCTGCGTGGGCCCGGATCTGCTCGGCCCAGGACGTCCAATCTGACTGGGGACTGAGAGAAGGATGGGGACCCGGTGGTATGGGAGAGAAGTCCCACCATACGCCAAACTGAACGCATTTCCCGCATTGCGGTTTGACCTCGTCGCACTTGATAGGTCAGCAGGATTAGACCAAGGTACTATGACACGGTGTGGCATTATAGGGACAAGAAATCGGATTCAGATGGGATAAATGATACACGACTAACTTTGATCTTTCGTCTTTTGCATAATTGGCAGCCGAGCCGAGACCTTTTGTGTGGTTTACGCGGTCAGGTGGCGGAAAAGTGCGCAGTCTCTCGTCAGCTGAGCCTCAGACTGCAAGTTTCCGTCGGGCTATCATAGACTGGTTTATTGGGGATTTTTTGATGACAGATTGGAAAGTTGGTAGACGGAGAAGTCTTGCCGCAATCTCGGGAGGACATTTCAGGTGGCGCGCATTGGCCAGGGTTAGCTTATACGTATACAATGCGTAAACTCGTGAATGGCTTAGCCGGTGAGTTCAAGGGGGCCCACCGCTAGCTCTCCTTGACTCGATTGACGGAACTTTCCATTTAACCTAAGACTGGGCGTTTATCAGGTGAAAATGACAGTATGAATGTCTGCATATAACTCTTCTATTATAAACAGAATATTTAATTAAGTTAAGTATCTATATAATTACGAGACTGTATTTTCTTTTATAAAATATATTAATTTAATTAGTAAGTATAAAATAGACTAGGTAAGCCTCTGGTTTCCGTTACGACCTCGATACTGATAGCAAATCCTCCTTTAAAGCATCTAACCGCCGAGCGTTTAGAATTAATCGGCCCGGATCTAGTATAAGGATAATCAATATAATAGCCAACATAAAGGAACAATCAAAAACATATAAAAAGGCTTCAGTCGATAACAGCGGGCCGTCGCCACCTTGCTTATACTCGATAATTCTAGCCAAATTACGGACCAAGAACAAGCCGCTGGTGCAATAGAGTGCAATGAAACATCGACGATAGTGCGTCATCACACCAACAACACAGTGTACTGGAGGACTTGCTCTGATTCTGAACTGTAGAGTGAGAGTACAGATTATGAACAAGGCAAAAGCAAGGGTCTGGAGAACCAGTCCGCCGATGATAATAGTCTGGCCTCGCTTTGGCTCGCCCAGGTCTTCACTCCCTGACATGATGGCACCGGCGGTCTGCATAGCAAAGCAGATCAGATCAACCAGGACGAACAACTTGGTGATCCATCGCAGGCTTATAAGTGATGCTTCTGGTGCTTTGAGAGCTCTCGTGATCCGGCCGCCGAGGGACATGTAGATGGTGGCGGTGAGGAATGGTGGGGCCACAAGGACGAGTAGGTTTTGAATCAGAAAAGGCAATGTCTGTCACAAGTTGTCGTGAGATCGTGATCGAAACCAATACGCGGCGGCCTCCACTAGAAACAGTATCAGCTAAATGGTACAGCATAGGTGTGAGCGGGTAGGCCACGTACTGCCGCACCCGATTACCATGGGGATCGGGAAGGCTGATCGATAGGGGAACATCATAATGAAGTGGGCAATGCCCCGCCGCTCCGAAAAGGCCTAAGAAGGCATACGCTGGGCCCTGAGATGGGTTGTAAGGGTACAAGTCGAAAGGGGCATAGCCTTCGGGCGTTTGGGTGTTGTTTGTCATTTTCTGGCGACTGGTTCAAGGTAATTAATGACGATGTATGTAAAAATAAGGTATGCAAGAAAGGGAATTACTAAGAAATAATAGGTAAGTAGTTAAATAGTATTTCGCTGCTCTGTAAATGGAAAAGGAATGCTTTATATATCAGAAAAGTCCACAGAGTCTCATGACTTGACACGACGTAGTATTTATTAAAATACATATACTTAAATGCATTTATACTATACCGACAAGATCGGAGCTCAGGCTCACCCCTCGAGGTTAAGAGCCATAATTAGTAGCTATGAGGCGACTGATGCTTGATGATACTAAGTCGTTAAGCCAAGGCGCTGTGGAGAAATTGCTGCTCAGTGCCAATCTGTTCTATGACCCTACAACTAGTGTAATATTATTTCTCCAGTGGGCAACACCATACCAATCAATCATATTATCAAAACTTCCGGCCTGGACTTCTTATTTCCTGTTCAGAACATCTTCAGAGACATTAGCTAGCGTAGCCCTCTCATCTTTGTTAGTGTAAGGGCCGTAAGCCTTGTCAGCTTCTCCAACCTCAAACACCAAAGACACGTCTCCCATCCGCTGTCTCAGTGACTCTTGAAGATGCTTTCGGACCTATCGTTTATCATCCTGAACTATGGTGTGCTCAAAATGCGACCCTGACGCATTCTTTTGAGACTCTGCTCTGTTGATTGAGCGATAAGCGTAAATCAGCAGACAGAATTTAGTTGATTGAGCGATAACTGTATAGTTTTCTTCCACTTCCTGTAATGTATAAGCTTTCTTATATCCATCTTAATGAGACCGATATTACTTTGGATTATCGAGCGAGCTGTTTTCCATTGGACCTTGACTGGGGTGAAACTTAATCAAGCTTGGCCGTCAGCTCGGCAAGATCTTGGACGAGAATCTCGAACTTCTGTTTGTCCCTGGTGCCTGCATCGATCACCTGACGTGACTGTTATTCTCCCAGAACAGTCACTTGCCTATCGTCAACGTGATATCCAACCGTGCTCATCTCACGTCCCGCAGTCAAGCTTCACTGTTATTCTAATGCGCCTCCTCAGCCAGAGGTTATCTTCACTTGTCAACAGGCTGTCACTACGGGGCCACCTTAAGTGCGGTGCATGTGTCGCCACCGTTCACAATGCAGAGGTGTAGAGTTTTGACTTTGACTGAATGTATTAATCATAGATATGTTGTATCTTATATTATATAAGAAGCTGCCTAAATTATTCTTTAATAACATCATGCTTAGATATTACCTTCTAACCTAATAAATAACTTCTATAAGGACTGTAGCTATAGTAATCACCCTTCTAAAAGGAGCTATAAAAGCTTCGGACTTAAAGTTCTAGAACGGTCTTTATCATTATTTCACCAACTTCGCAAAAACTTCTAACAGCGCTCTTCTTAGCAAAATGGTTTAACAATCACTCAGGGGCTTTTGCATCGTTTTCTGGTGCTGGGTAGAAGTTTAGCCTGTAAACTATTGAATAAAAGCCCGCAGTGGCGTTGGTGTTTGGTAGCTCAAATCCGCTAGCTTGCCTGCTAACACAAACTACTGACTGCCTACGGGCACTAATACCACTAGCGCACCATGCTCATTTCCGGATATTTAATTCTGCTGTTTATTACAAGAATAATAAAAGCCCGCTTTCCCAGATTTCCAGCTATTTTCTTTTATCTTGCCCACGTCTTGTCTCTCTTTCCACTCGTTATAGTCACTCATTTAAAACACCATGCATTTGAGCATCCTTCGTTTGCTGGCCGTTGGCCTTGCTGGTATTGATATTGCAGTCGCGGGGCCCTGCAAGCCTCGTTCTTCGGGTAAGTGATGAAGTCTTAACTGGTCTTCCCTTGCTAACAGCAGTGGCGTAGCATCTGAATCTTCTATCGCGACATCAGTGGCAACATCCGGTTTTGCCCTATCTTCCGACACCTCAGCCACCCTTGCCAGTACCACGACCGAAGCAGTCACTTCTGCGGACACAACCACTGATGTAACCACTGAGGTGACTTCGGCGGTTACTGAAACAGAGACTGCCACTACCGAGGCAACCACTTCCGGCGATACAACCACTGTGGCTACTGCTTTCGCTACATCAACGGCGATCACTGAAGTAGCTTCTACCACTGGAGCCGATACTACAACTGAGGCCGTGACAACTTCAGGCATAGTCACTGCTTCATCCGAAATCACCGAGGCTCCTACTACCACAGAAGAGACATCTACTGCAGCTGCCACCACTACCGCCGTCCCAATGTTCCGACTCCTCCCTGCGATCACTGACTACCAAGGCCAACCCCTTCTATCAAACCGAGCTCATTTCACTCCTCTTTTCTTCAACACCGTCCAAGGCTACACCGACGCTTACTTCACCATCGACACCACCACCGGCCGCCTCTTGCTCGACGGCACTTTGCCCATCTGCGGCTACTTCCCTGGCGATGGCACCAGCGCATTCATTGTATGTGATGCCAGCAATTTTCCGGCGCAGGAGCAGTACCTCACTTGCGAGACACCTACCCCGGGTAGCCAGATAGAATGCACTGTTCCTGAGCAGGAGTGCAACATGTTTACGGGTTGTACTGCGACTGGCACTCTATGGGGCACTACCTACATTGGCTCCTCCGGTGGTGAGGTCGGTATCAAAGCGCTTCTCGGCCCCCCATCGATGGCAGGATATGTTCCTGTGCCCTTGTTAATTACGTTTGACGACTCGGATTAGATCAACCAAGCTGAGACCCAGCTGTACTCTGACATTCTTCTTTCTCATAAGTCAAATTTCTTTAGGTCACTGTGGCTTACAGTCATTTGAGATATTGGTATTCTGGGGTGGTCACTGGGCCAGTCTCATGTGCATTGATTACAGAGATGTTGATGTCATCACATGATGCGGGACTGCTTGTCGCCAAGCCAGGTCTTTTGTACTGTTTAACAGCCGAGATAACACCTTTGTCTCGCAAATAATATACAGAGAACATCAAACTCTCCTCACACCGTTACATTCTCTCTAAAAGTTGATCCTAAGGCTCAGATAATTCTCAAAGTCGACAGTGCCGTAGTAAGGTTCCATGCCAGCATTTCCAACATTGACATACGTGTCTAACTTGAACACGCCCTCCTTGGACAGGGCTACAAGCCATTCCTTGATATCACCTTCAAAACTACCGCCCTCTTCATTACCAAACTGAGTATCTTCGGGGCAGAGGATTAAGGTCACTGTGATGCCAGTATCCGCGTTGACACCTTGGTACAGCTTCCAGCCGTCTTTGCCAAATAGTCCATCGATGGTAGCGATTGGTCTCTCACCCCATCCAATAGGAACTTGACCTCCCTCCCAGTTTAGCCAGAGCATGAGCTCCTGCGCCTCGCTAGTGGTTGAGTCTCCCTTTGTATCAGAGGTCATAAAGTCGTACACAACATTCCCTAGTAAGCAGCAATAGTCAGCATGCGTGTTCGCACATTTCGCAGACGAAGAGAGTCCAGTATCATACCTTTATAATCAGTAGTCTTACTAGTGGTCCACTCATACTTGGAGGGAATGCTCTTGATATCACTGAGCCTTTGTCTCGAGACCCTGTGTGAGACCGATAAAGTCGTAGCCCTTGACTAGGTTCGTAGCGACATTGGGATCAATGTCCCATAGAACGCTCCAGTGGATGGTCTGGTTGTCACCAGACCCTGCGTGGTCGTAGTAGCCGACACAGAAAGAGCCTTTGATTGACTGGTAGTTGTAGTTCATGGAGAAGACAATCCACGGCGTTCCAAAGAGAACCTCGGATTCATTTGGTTTGCCACAGAATTTCTTGGCAGGCTCCTTGAGAGCAGCCGTAGTACTTCTCGCCTGTTGCGATGTCGATAATGAAGCTGTATTCTTTGATGATGTGTCGAGCACAGAGGCTGGATGTCCCTGGCATCAACGGCCGTCTCAGTTAGTTGAGATGTTTCAGTCGAGACAGCGGTTTGCGCTTGCCCAGTCTTCACCAGCTCTACTGTTGTCGAAATACTGGGAATAATGCTGGAGGTATCTTTTGCTGTTGCCAGATGCGGGTCCGTGGAGACATCAGGAACCGAATTGCCATTCTTAGGCCGTCCATGGCGACACTTGGAACCCGTTGCACCATCAACAGCAGCGATAGCCGAAAAGATGAGAACCAGTTGCGGGGAGGCACGCATCTCGTGAGAAGTAAAAGGTATGGAATTTAGTCCAAAGGCAGAGGATTTTCCAGAGCAGAGCAGGAAGAGTGTGCAAGACTACTTATAGCCAATGAACATGCAACCTCTTGTTTTCAATAAATAGCACACCGCAATGCAATATCATTAACTCAAAACGTGCCAAAATTAGGGGATTTTTACATTATGGTTAAGCAAGAACCCTCATTACTGTAATAAAGACTAGCTTTACGGCCACAAGTCCACTGGCACTTAATTTCCATAACGGCTATATCGCTCTCCTAAAGCTTATTAGTCATGCGACCTTAGTCCTTGAACGGTGGAAGAATCTACAACGGAACAATTACCGGCTATACGCGTCTGTCTCACAGCAGGGGTCGATTTATGGGGTTGAACGATAAACAGGGATTCCTGAAACGACTACAAAATTCAAAGCTGAACATAAACAAGACGCAGTTCCGATTAAAACCTGGCAATTGGAATCTGAATAACTGTTCCAACTCGTAAATTGGCTGGCGTTTCTGAGAAGGAGATAGTTAAGAATAGTGCGATGGAACTCGACTTAACTAGGAACCGCTGCATTTCTTCCTGCTTTATACTAGTTATATAAGTAGTATAATCTTAAACTTGCCCACTACCTCTTTATTAATAAAGGTCCGGTAATGGCTCTTATGTTTATAACATATAGAGTAAATATTTATTTGACATTTTATCTCTATCTGTATTTCACCATGCATACCATTAATTGCAAGCTGGACCATCCCATTTTTATCAGACTTGGTAAATAGTATTTACACTAATACAGCCACCTTCCGACCATACTTCAATGCAATTATATACAATACAACGCCCATATAGAAGCGAACAATACCAGTCAGTAAAAGACTGACTGTGCAATTACGCAAGACCGAAGCCAGCCTTTGTCATGGCATTCTTAGCACTCTGAGCACTAGCAGCAGAAGCAATAGTCTTGCCCTTGAAGCTGCCGAGGAAACCGGTGTCATCGCCAGGGAAGGCACCGGAGCTTCCAAAGGCATTCATCTGGCACGCACGTCCAAGAGAAGCCTTGCAGGAGCCAGCAGACCCAGCAGTAGGGACAGTGAAAAGACGGCCCTTGGTTCCAGTCTTGAGAGGGTTCTTGACATTCTGAAACGCGTTCCCTTCAGCAAGGACCTGGCCGTTCTCCTCAATCTCGAAAGCATGGTCGAAAACATCGTGGAAATAGTTGTTGACGACATGGAGAAGGGTGTTGCCAGAAACCTTAGGAGCGCGGCCGGAAACGTGGTACATGTAGTTGCCTTTGAAGGTGATCAACTAAAACCTATTAGTCTTTTGTCGGTACTATGTGGTGTCTCTGTCACTTACGTCGCTCTTTCCGAGGAAGAGGATGGCCCAGTAGTGATAGGTGTTGCAGCTAGCAGACCAGGGGCTCACGCCGTCAATCTTGTTGTTTGTGATGGAAACGCGACCACTGGCTCCAGTACCAAGAACAATATGCTGGCGACCGATCAAGGAGGTAGTGCAGTGATCAATCCAGATGTTATCAGTGCCATCCAGAGTGATAGCGTCGCCGCCCCAGACCAGGCTGGGGTTGAGGTCAGTGATATGGATGTTTTGGATGATAACATTCTTGACACCATTGGCAAGTCGAAGTCCCTTTCCTTTAATGACACCCTTGGAACCGACACCAATATGCTCTTGTTTGAGTCCACCAGAAGGGGATTCAGTCCAGCCTTGTCGAACTTGACAGTGACCTTCTGAGCACCAGGGTTGCAGTTGGTGTGCCACTGGTTCTTATTGATGGAAAGCTGGCAGTGCGCACCTGTACCCCACGGCGCGTAGCCAACCTTCAGAGCCCTTGAAGTCAAAGGTTCGCTCCAGGTAAATGATACGAGCTGTGTCATCCTTCAGGTAGTTGGCCAGTTCTTGCTTGTTCTTGGGACGCATGACCTGACCGCCCTTTCCACCAGTAGTACTAGAGGCAAACCCTTCGGCTTGAGTTGGCAGAGCGGCGAAGGAGGTAGGAAGAAACGCCACGACGGTGACGAAAACATCGAGGAGACGCATTGTGAAGGTGTTGAGTTTAAGTGTTTTAAAACGAATGTGAGGAAATCCAGATTCCTAGTGGATGCATATAAACGGAAGAAACGAAGGACTAGAAAATGAGTGAATGAATGATACTGTGAGAACAGAAGAAGGTTTCCTTAGTAGATCTTGAGAATACATATAACGAAAAACCGCTTGCTATTGACTCGTACTGTTGATTCGAAATTGCAGTCATCGCGCCGACAACTCGACCAAGTGTTCCGCCAATCTGTAACGTTATACTGGTAAAATACAAACTGCCTACAGCTAGAATGAGCGGCGCGGTATCTGAAACGGCTACATGGTCCGAGTAAGTGGTTCCAGGATGTTAGCTCCCTCGGATTCATTTCCGGTGGTTCGATCCCAAAGCTGTGAAGGTCATAAGGCTGACGGTTCAGAGGAACTTCACTCCCACCACAAAAGGAAAAAAACAGCTTATTAGATATAAGTAAAATGCCAATGGCCCTCATATATGCCCTCCTCACCAATACCCAGGATATAGTTTTTAGGTGAAAGCTATTCTAATACAAGTCTCCGAGGAGAAGTGGCCCAACTAATTAATACGCGTATAGAAAAATGAGCTAGAGGATGTGGCCTGATACGGACACCTGGAGCGGCTATTGATTCCTTTCTCCGTCCGTGCCAGTGGATCTCTCACAGACGGAGTTCGTCAAAACTTGCCAGCACGATCAGGGACATAATTACAACCAATAGACGACCAAATGTATAACAGTGATTAATAGCCGTTGAGGAATCCCACAGTCGGGATTAAATCAAGGAGCGTTCTAGAATCCTTAAATCTTATAACCCATCAGACAGCTGGAACAGAACTATTTCGAGAGCACGGTTGAGATTTATGACTGAGAGCTTAAATCAGCGAAGAGAACTTAGAGAGCGCGGTTTGAAGTGAAGTCTCCCATTGCATCGCGGGCCCTGCACACCATTCAAGTCAGTCATAAGGATATCTAGCTTTTCAGTACGAAACATGATATTTTTCTACCGTAGGTGAAGGAGAAAATACCTAAATATATTATGTATTTAACTGCTGCCTATAGTGGTAAGTTCAAGCCTGTAAAAACAGGTAATAAGTGAGAACCTCAATTTTTTACCTTTATATATTGGGGCTCAAGCTACTTTAAACGCCTGAACCGTTATAAAAGACCGTGGGTCATGAAGCCATACACATTGCCCGACAAACGTCGGGAGTCAGCGGACATATTCACAGATCATGCCGTGGAGGCAGCGAAATATATATATTTTCTGACTTAGCAGTCTTACCATTAGTGGCCCACCCATACTTGGACCTCCGGATTATCTCTTCCGCTTTAGTTCATCGAACCTGCCTTCTCTTTGACTGCCCTGGATATAATGCCGGCAAATGAAATGCCAATACTCTGCTATCACCTCGGCACGGTACGGGACGCGGTGGGGGTTATACCCCTGTCGCCCATCCGGCCAACACACCCAATGAGGACAACTAGGAACTTCTGTTAGCACCCAATCACGGCTTAACCACATTTAGACCTAGACAAAAGAACATTCGTAAGCTGATAGGGTACAACACGCACTGAAGATAAGGCACTTTTCCTCACATGCCTTGGGCGAAATAGGGAAGTGATTTTGCATGACATGTCAATGATAAGGGACGGCACATGTTGCCGACATAGAGTCGCATTGAATAGGAGATATCTTTGCACAATGGAAGTGTCCAATGACATAAACGGAAGCTGCGAAACGTGAATGAACTTGGTAGTTTTGCCAGAGGCTGAGGCATTTTAGCAAGTAACTAGATATTACCTCTTTTAGTTTCCTATAGCAGAGTCCAGGTAAACTATTTCTTAGAGGTTAATTAAGTAAGATATAGAAAAACTATGAAGATGCTATATATAGAATAAATAAGTAAGTACTTCTTTACTATCTTAAAGCTATCCTGAAGCTCTGTTAAGGTACGGACTTAATCGTAATGCAATATTCAAAAAATAAAGTCACCCGATTGATAAGCTAATCCAGACAGGCTGTAGGTGGTCTTGCGTTGACGATGTATGGATATTGCTCGTGCAAAAGATCTTCGGATATCACGGCAGCGAAAGGCTGTCCCTTTATATCAGACGATCAAGCTTCAATGCCAAGCGATTCGCGCAGATCAAAGGCGTGATTCTGGGGTACTAATATCACACTGCGATATGGGAAGAAGCTCATTGGACAAAGAGTTCGGCATTGAGAGATTAGTTTGGGCGCTTCACCGACCATACACCCTATCACATTAGCAAGTTGGCCACGGAACCTGCCCAATACGGTAGGTGCTATTTATCACACGTCACCCTAGTGGCATATCGCATTCAACATGGCTATCCACAGGACGATCACTTCATACCAAGTATCAACACCATCTAGAGTATTGAGAGATGTTTAGAGCCTAGTCCAACTTTTGAAGCCTAGATGTAGCTATCCCTTTCACGATGCCGGTTTTCCGAGGAGTCGTAGATAGATCAAGTCATATTGTCAACTCCAATAGATATAAATAAGCTTGCAGCCGGCTGTCAATCACTCAATACCATCTCATCCCATCAACTTCTCACCATCTCAATCATCGTCACCGGATTCTCATACTATCAGAAAGATGCTCTTCGCTGTCACCCTCACTATTGCCGCTGCGGCAGCCGTTTCGGCATCGCCACTTGAGCCTAGAGCCAAGACTGCCGCTCTCCCCTTGAAGCACGTCGTCAAGGCCAGCTCTATCAAGGCCATCGTCCAGAAGGGCCAGGCCCGCATTCGCAAGATCAATGGAGAGTCGTCTTTCCACGTCGATGACGTTGGCTCGGGCTCTGTCACTAACGAAGATGTCTCGTACGTTGCGCCTGTCGTGATCGGAGGCAAGACTTGGGACCTCATTGTCGATACTGGATGTACGTGACCTATTTCAAACATGCATCGAAACACTAGCTGACCTGAAATAGCTTCAAACACTTGGTGTGGTGCTCAGACCAAGTGCGAGCCAACATCGACCGGCAAGTCTACAGGCGGCTCTGTCAGCGTCTCCTACGGCTCTGGTTCATTCTATGGTACCGAGTACACGGACAAGGTCAGCTTTGGTGGCCTCAGTGTCTCCGCACAGTCTATTGGTGCTGCCAGCAGTGCTAGCGGTTTCTCAGGTGTCGATGGCATCATCGGCTTTGGTCCCGTGGATCTCACTGAGGACACTGTCTCCAACGTCGACACCGTTCCAACCTTTATGGACAATCTTTACAGCCAAGGCTCAATCTCATCTGAGGTTCTGGGTGTCTCCTTCAAGCCAGAGTCTGGCAGCGATGAAAGTGATACCAATGGAGAGTTGACCCTTGGTGGTGTCGACAGCTCCAAGTACACCGGTTCCCTCACCTACTTCCCTGCCCTTACCCGTGGCACAGCTTCCCAGTACTGGGGAATCTCTGTTTCTGGCTTTACCTATGGATCTACAACTCTTGGATCAGGCAGCGGCATTGTCGATACCGGCACTACGCTTATCTACATCCCTACCAGTGCCTACAACAAGTTCCTGTCTGCTGCTGGTGGTTCTACTGACAGCTCAACCGGCCTTGCTGCATTTACCAAGAAGCCCACCTCCAACTTTGGTATCAAGTTTGGGTCGACAACTTATACCCTCACGCCCGCCCAGTACTTAGTCCCTACTGCTCAGTATAGCACCTTCGGTCTGAGCTCTGGCAAGTACTACTCCTGGATCGGCGATGGAGGTTCCGATGGTGTCAACATCATTATTGGACAGAAGTTCCTCGAGAACTATTACTCTGTTTACGATACCACCAACTCCCGTATCGGTTTCGCCACCGCTGCCTAAGTTGATGGTCTGGGCTTGCAAGCCTTCCGCTTTCAATGAGCCTTCTATCACTTGCTTGAAGAGAAGAAGACGTGACATAGTTTTTGGTACATACTAGATTGAATAAGTAGGAGTATATGACCACTAGACCATATTTTAGTATATACTAGCTTTATTTGGATACAAGCTATTCAATAAATATGTTCTTACTATCATCCGTCTTTTTTATGCTGCAGTGTTGGGTGCTATTAACTAGCCACTTGCCCTCCTCGTATTATGCAATTGGATTAGATATCTAAATCGTCATAGGATGATTTTTGGACAAAAGTCTTACCCCATGATTATTTCAGTGCAATCAGTTCTATCTGAAGACCCTATATTCACCATCAATGACTTGTCAACCACGGCCCACGTGGTTACCAGTCATACACGCTTCCCGACACCATCATGGACTGCATAGCCATCCTCCCCTCAGACGCTTAGCTACGTACAGATTGAACATAAATGAAGAAGCACTAAAGCTCAGCTCAGATAACATCTTTTTGAACATCTCTCGCGATCCACCGATTCTAGTTCCCTCCAGAGCAGATCACCCACAAAAGCCCGTTGGAGAGGATGATCAGAACAACCCGATTCAAACCAACAAGTTCTATGCCAATTTCTTTGCCAACAATCAACATAATGCTACATGGACGCACCCAAGGGAATTGCCACGGCTACACTTTCAGACGAGTTCACTATGGTAGAGTATGAGCTTCCTACGGACATTGGCTTCGATCCGTGTCACCGCGAATAGGATCGGCGGGATCACAGGGCTCCGCAGCAACTGTTTCCCAGGATGCCAAAGCGGCAATCATCAAGGCTGCAAAAGTCGAGCTTGCCCGGGATATCACCAGGCTTATCAATCTGACTTCGAAGTACTATGGTGGAATCGCCTTTTCGGTCTATGCAAGAGCACTGGATGGTGTCCACAACATTGCTGGAGATACATCGTTCACGACTAGTTCTCTTGCCAAACTTGAAGATGCCTTTGACAGGTACGTCAAGAATCAAGAACCAAACCCCTTGTGCTACGATGGCGTGTGGAAGGGTCTGGTCTTTCCTGCGTCGTACGGCAATAACGACTCCTCAGTCGACTTTGGCAACACATGCTACAACGACCATAACTTCCACTACGGCTATTATGTGTATACTGCCGCGATCATTGCGCACTTTGATCCCTGGCTGAGCAACAATGACGGAGTGAACAAGATTTGGGCCGAAGATGACTTCTCGACTTACGCCATCAAGATGTGGAAAAAGGTTATCGGTGACGCCAGCCTCGAGGCCCGCGGCAACCTCCAACTTGTCGTGACGGCGCGCAGCCCCCAGTCGTACTTCCTCCTGTTAAGCGATAACGACGTCCAGCCAGTCAATTTTATTGGGAACCGCGCGACAAGCATCCTCTGGGACAGAAAGATCAATCACACGACGTACTTTGGCGACGATATTGCCTACATCTAAGGTATTCACATGCTTCCGATTGTGCTGAGCAGCGCTTACATCCGCAAACCTTCCTTTGTACGTGAAGAATGGGACCAGTATTTTGCCGGCAACAAGTCTGGATCTCTCAGCAGCGGCGGTTTCGCAGGCCATATCTATGCAAATCTCGCGATTGCGGACAGTGCTGGCGCCATGGAGAGTCATGCCTTCTTCAGGAAGCAGACTACTGATAGTCCCTACCTCAGCGGGTCGAGTCTGACTTGGGATCTGGCGTACACGGCGGCGTTAGGAGGAAGTTTGGCATCTAACATCTCTGTGAATTCAACGCAGCTTTGGGCCTGAGAAGAACACCGAACGATATGGTATAAGCTACCGACAAGTTACTCAACGGAAAGAAAGGTAGCATGATCTCAAGCATAGTTATAATTTTGAACAGAATTGAGCGTCTGAGACTCATGCCCAGAAGTTGTTTATGGTCTCCAACAAGATTATGCATTTTTCAGTTTATTACTGAGATACATGCCTGCTGACCCGACTTTCATCTCCAAACCGTTTATAATACATACATGCTTATATGCCTTTAAATAAAGAGTAAAGCCTTACTGAGTCTTGTTACGGCCCGGACTGCAAATCAATGCGCTGCTCCCTCGCATTTTTGCTAGCGATTACATCGCACTACCAGAGCACTCATCGAGCTCACCCTTTCAGTCCCATTTGGCTGGTATCATATCCATTTTCTTCCAGATAAGCCTTGAATCGAACGTCCTCTTCTTCAAGAGTCTTGGGGTGCTGAATAATATGTCAATATCAGTTGCACGTTTAAGTCGATTGAGGGATCTGGGAAGCAACTTACATTTGGGATCAAGAACCAAACGCAGAGAACCCCAACTACTGAAAGAGCACTACCGATGAGAAAGATGACTTGCTGGCCTTTCAGCTTGTCGTCAAAGCTGACGAGGCACTTGCTCAACGCCTGGGTACCGACTGCAGCACCAACCTTGCCGATCGCTGCAGCAAACCCGAGGAAGTGACCTCTGAGAGGAGTAGGAAAGCTCTCACTGCTGACTAGGAAGTTACAATCGCCGGGACCTACCGACAAAAAGGTTTGGAAGAGTCCATAGAGAGTAACAAAGGCTGGGAAAGCTGAAGGGCTATTCAGAGGGTACATGGTGCCTCCAATGACAAAGCCGAACACGCAGACTATCGACCAGCCCAAGGCAAAAGTTTGCCGCCGGCCAATGCGGTCCATGAGGAAGGCTCCGATGAACGCACCAGGAAGTGCGAAGAAGTTGATAAGTGCTGACCAGCCAATAGACTCTTGCATGGTCTGGTTGTTCGAGAAGCCTGCCACGAGAGTTGGTGCCAAAAGATTGAAGGGGTAGACGACGGCATCGTAGAGGAACCAGGCAGAGCAGCACCCAAGCAGAGGCTTCCAATAGTACTTAATGGCAAGCTTGTATGGTATCTTGTGCTGAATCGCATGCTTCTGATACTGAGTGGAATCCATCAAGCGAAGGCGGAAGAAGAAGATGCCAAGTGGAAGCTTATATAAGTGAGCCCAGGATATCAGTTGATGCAGGAGAAGAAGACTTACAATGATGCCAATACCAAAGCAGATACGCCAGATACCATCGTGGGGAACACCTTTGTATGCTGCAATGACAATGAGGGATACAATACTCGAGGCTACGAAACCGGAGATGATGGCTGCGTTTGTCGCGACGGCAACAAGCATACCACGTCGCTTTCGCATAGCCTCAGTACTATCGGCGCACTCTACTGCTTGGGAGGTGCACACGGCGTATTCACCACCTAAACAGTCAGCAACCTGTTACATACTCGACGGTATTGTAATGCTGGTAGAGACATACCTGCTCCGACACCAGCGACACCACGGCCAATGACCATCATCCAAAACATACCCTCCACAGTAAGGCCGTGTGCTGCAGTGGCGATGACGATACCCTAGTCCCTTTGTCAGACTATTTATCTTAGTGGAGAGAATACACATACCAGAACCAAGAATAGAGTTGTCAGGTAGATTCCAACACGTCGACCAAATTTGTCAATGCAGAGGCCAAAGAGGAGCATACCGAAGATGTCGCCAATGAGGATGGAGTTGGACAACCTGGTCTTGACTTCAGACGTCATCTGCTTTGGGTATCTACTCATGATCAATAACTCAAGGTATCAGAGAAAAATAGGATCATGGCGTACAGCTTGGCTAGAACAGTGTTCATGTATCCGATGATCTGGATGTTGTATCCGTCAGAGAACAAAGCAACTCCCTGGACCAAGACGTCGAGCTGACCAGGCGTACGCTGGGCGGGTTCATTGGTGTCTGTCTCAGCGGAGACGCTTGCATCTGATGACACAGCGAGGGTCTTGTCTGCCGACATCTCGTTCTTGTTGTTGTCTGACATTGCTAAACTTCAAGCCCTGCAGGAGTAGAGGTAAGAATGCTGATACTGTTGGCTGACTATGGAAGCCACCAGGATGGAAGATTCTAGATTTATATAAGCTTTAAATCGTCTCCAATGCAACGTGGTTTCTGGACATCTGGGCCTTCGTCGGCGGCACACAATTCCCCACTGCATGGTCTAGAATTATACTCTAGCAAAGGATCCATGAATGGATAATATCATACCCAAAGTTCTCCGACATCACCAGGAAGAATACCATGCATTAGCGATTTGGACACAGTCACCAAGCACGTGGCTTCTGCCAACCCAAACAACCGGGTTTTACGTGCCGGCGATAATGGAGCCTCAAGCTGTTAGTGGCGCCGTGTAGACATCTTAGCCCGCTAGGCCCGGCAGTTAGGTTCCGTATAAAGTGGATCGTTGATCGCACGTGGGCTGGGTAAGCTTATCGAAAAGGTAAGACAATAGCTGGACTCTGATTAGATTTGGTTTTAATGTAACAAGGGATTTCGGTCCACTTTACTAGATGATAGTATCGTTCTTCTGAATCAGGATCCTGGATGTCTTGGTGGATAGCGAGAAATGACGGATGTAACCCTATGTTTTCACTGTGATAAGCCGTTTATGTTTAACCAATCCCTTCTCCCACGGTAAGAGGGAGACAATGGAAACAGAGACAGTCAGAAAGTCAAATCATGAATAACACATCGCTGATACTAAGTGTACTTGACGCTGTAATCTCTGTTGCGTCACTTACCTTGCGCTATACTTCTGTACTGTTTGTCCGGTTTGTAAGTTCATTCGCTGTGATGACCCATGATAGCTTGCTGACATAAAACAGCATCCCATAGGAAAACGATATCTAGGCCGTATTTATGGGAGTCTTGCCATATTTATGGTTGCATTCAGTGCAGAACTAGCTCTACTCAAATACAGCAAGCTTCGGGTCAAAAGACGTCTAGTCTCTGCCCCAGTATTGGCTATTGTCGATAGCAGTAGGCCCTTCTTCACCGCAAGCGGCTTCCTCATCAACTTGGCATGTCTCGTTGCCGTCCTCGACTTTCTCTTCAGGGGCCATCTTCTACATCAGAGTGCTGAAGTGTCCTTCTCTCGGATGGGTTATGTGGACCACTTGACTGCTCAGATTGTGTTGAGGGCTCCTATCTCTGACTATGTTCAGATCACAGTCACTTCAAAGTCTGACGGGCATGCGGAGACAAAAATACTCAAATCCGTCCTGTTAAGTGCACATTCTGATTATGTCGCGACACTCTTGATTGAAGGTCTAGAGCCAGACACTCCTTATACATACTCTACCAACGCAAGCCATACTGGATCGTTTCGAACCCTGTCTCAACCTGGCAGCGACTTGAAGCGTTGGAGTCTAGTCTCTTCAAGCTGCATCAAGCCGTTCTACCCATACAACCCTTTGGACCATGGCCTTCGAATCAAAGGACTTGAACACTTAAGCAAATACCTTTCTGAGAGTCCAGTGGATATGGTACTGTTTCTCGGCGACTTTATCTACATTGATCTCCCCATCCCACTCGGCTGGGATGCTGACGCATACTCGGCGGCATATCGCCAGGTATATGCGTCCCCTTCGTGGTCGTCTCTACTTCAAGCAACCCCTTGGATACATGTCTATGATGATCATGAGATTATAAATGACTGGGCAGGGAATGACACGGGCCTTTACAAGACAGCCATGCGGCCATTCTGGAACTACCATGGAAACGCGAACCCGCCATCAGAGTATGGTGCTGACAAGACGTACTACACTTTTCGATATCAAGGTGTGGCGTTCTTTGTATTGGATACAAGGCGATATCGATCAGATAATGCGATGGCTGATGGACCAGAGAAAACAATGCTTGGTGCATTACAGCTTACTGCTTTGAAATACTGGCTTGCATCAGAACCTGATTGGAAAGTTATAGTCAGCAGCGTGCCCTTTACGAGGAATTGGAGGGGCCCAGATTCAACAGACAGTTGGTCAGGATTTCTCTGGGAGCGGGACTCGATCCTGGATACGATGAAGCAGAATGGTGGCGCTGTTATTCTCAGCGGCGTGAGTTTCTTTTATCACGTACTAAAAGGTGAAGGCTAACACATGCTAGGACCGCCATGAACATGCTACAACATTATTCCCTGCAAGGGCCAAAGGTGACAAGCCGGTTATCGAGTTCTCCACCTCGCCGTTGAATCAGTTCTATGAGCCGTTCGACAGGTTCCACAAGGAGATTGAGCAGACCGATGTGTCAATTTACTCATACCCGTGGGGTTCTTCAAAATTCGGAAAGGTCACGTTTGACACCACACAAAAAGACAGGCTACTTGTCCATTATGACCTGGTTGTAGACGGTGTCCAAGTATGGAAGTATGACTGGGAGGCTCAACGATTTTAACGTTCCGGTTTGTGGACAAGGAACTATATGTATATAAGGTTACTGAATAACTGTAGACCAGTCTTCACTTCTGATATACTCCTCCATCGAGGTGACTGGGATTTTAACCCCAAGCTGGTCAGGATATAACACTGCTGGATCCCCATCAGACAAACCAAGCTCACGGAAGTAATCAAAAGCATCCCCAATCTCGTTGGCAAAAACCTCCGGGACGCCTACGAACAATTTGTCTCGTGAAATCTCCTTATACGACGCTTTCACGCCATTAACACGTCCCCATATCTCCACCCATTCAGGCAACGTCATCTCCTCCGAGACGCCCATAACATGTTTGTTAGGTGGCAGGTCAACCAAGGCTTTGACAAAGCTACCTGTATCCCGCTCCACGGCGATGAATGGCATCTTGAAATCCGGCGGCGTGTTTCTGGACACCAGGTAACTACCACCCGGCTGAAGCTTTGGACCTAGCTTGTCAAAAAGCCCCCAAACTGTGACGTGGTGCCCAATAGTCACGGTGCTCATTCTAGCTGCTACTTCCGGAAAACGATCCTCAGTAACCTTGATCATTGCGGCTTTGCTGTCGTAATGATAGACCGTTGTGTACTTCCCTCCACTCCATTTGGTGGCATGTCTAAGTGTCGATATGACGAAGCGCTCTAGAGTCTTGATGACTGAGGGGTCCGCTGCTGCTTCTACGATACTGATGCCTTGGGCAACTTCTCGATCGTAGGAGTACTCGAGTGTCGTGCGGTTCTTGGGTATTTCGGGCTGGGCCATTGCATGCTGTAGATGGGTGAAGAAATCAGTGTTGGAGAAGATAATTTCAGCACCCTTTAATGCGTGGACCAAGGATTCCTTGTCATCTAGATCGCCTTGGACAATCTCAACGCCCTCGGACTTGAGACGCTTCGCAGACTCTTCTTCTGGGTTCCGTGTGACGCCGCGGACATTCCACGAGGGGAGTTGGAGGAATGTTTGAGCCACGGATCCTCCCTATGCATGTTAGAGAGTTCTCGCTTGATTTGATTATTTTCGTACCTGAGCCCCAGTAACACCTATAACAACAATGGTCTTGAACATGGCTTTGGTAGATTGGTTTTGATGCTGATGGGGTTATGCGTCAAGGCATGAATTGTGATTCTAGTCTTCTCGAACATATCGTCAGACACCGCTTGGTATTTATTCTTACTCGAAGCATAACTAAACCACCCTAGGAATGATACAATGTTACAAATAGTTTCATATGTTCGTCCCTCGTCAAAGTCCGTGGCTGTTACTTATAAACCACAATTCTGTGTTGTTCCGCCATACAAGTCCGTGATTGTTTTATTAACTTGCATTGACAGAGTCTGACTGGCTGTTGTTTATCGCTATCTGATTAACGCCATATCGGAATGTCCAGAAGGATGGGATAATGTCCGCTCGGCATAAGAATTTGTCCGGCAGTCCAGACCACTCTAGTCAGCGTAAGCATCAACTGGAGTAGATCATATTTTTGTGCTCAAACAACGCGACTCACTTGTTATAATTACAATATAGTTAGGTGTTTTTGTCTCAGAGTTATGTAATACTAAACATAAGGCCACTGATGAACGTGATCAACGTGGTAGGATATGATTATTCCATTGACATCTAGCAAGTCAATTCTTGGCAATGTTCATGAGTACTGTGATTGGCTAGTGACACCGCCAAAATGAGGGGGGTGGATTGTGAATGTGTAGAGAACGTTGTTTACTCGATTTAACTACCCGTTGGCTCGAGCCGGGGGGGGCCAACTAAGCAAGCTTAGTTGGGCACAAAAGGGTAATACGGTCACAAAAGGCTAGGATAATCTTAAATATTAGTAAATTTAGTTAGTAAATGTTAGGTTTTATGTATTTATATAATTCCCTATTATTTCTAGACTTTTCATTGGAGAATTATTGGATAACGTTATATGGGGTAAATCACAGCAATAAAGATGTGTCCTAGCCTTTTGTGACCGTATTACCCTTTTGTGCCCAACTAAGCTTGCTTAGTTGGCCACCGTCAGGTCTCGCCAACGGGTAACGCAAAACTGGACTCTAGGGAGAGACAGAGACCATAAATCGGTATTTACACAGTACAAGACATAAAATGGAGCATCAAAGTAAACAAGCCTTTTGTACAGTATGACCCGCTGTGTCGTCCCTGTCTGTGCGGGCTAGTCTAGCATTAGGGGATGCCATTTGAGGAACAACTGGTTGGTTACTGGGCCAGAGTTGGCAAGGGTTTTCTTTTTTTAGGGGTCTACTATGGTCATGATGAGCTGCCGTTTGTTACTATGTAGTCCATATGTCCGTCTCCTGATGGATGCTGCAGTCATCAACAAAACAGCTGGACTTTTGGCCCTCCGCTGACAGACGGGAGGAATGGTCTCAGTTGTAATTGTCATGGCTGACCGTTTGTGGCGTGCAATAAGCTAGATGAGTTGGACAGAGCCCCGAGCCACCACCACCCGGTCTTTTATTAAAATTGTGGCATTCGATCTCATCATGGTTGTAAAATTCAATTACTTGTCCGCAAGCGCAGTTTCAGAAACCGTTAATTCCCATGTATGAGGAAATGCGCGAACTATAATTGGCACTTGAATGCACTGCTGAGTGATTTTTAATGCAAAGAAATGCCACTCATCATACTTTCAGCTGAAGTGCCGAATTGCTTCAAATGATTCAGGCAGACTAATATTTAACATATCGCTTCATAACCGAATGTTTTTGATCTAATGGTACCAAAGTATTGTTTATTATTAATGACGCTTGAACGTCTCACTCTCACCAAACACTGCCAAGAGCCAGACGAGGTGAGGCGAAAACAGAGGCAAAAAAAAAAGAAGAGACAGAGATAGATCCAGGGGGAAGATGTTGGAGCTTTCCGGGAGTGCCGTGTGGCTATGGGCAGGGAAAAACCTCGTATGGCGTCCATTTTTATGCCGTGGCCGTGGGACAGCACCCAAACATAGAAATTGTTCAAGGCCAAAGGGGGGGCTTGCGCTATGCGAGCTGCATTAGTGGTATTAGTGGTTTACCGTACGGACAATCCCACCTTTTTACCGTGCAGAGAGTAGAGCACTCTCTCCCTGTCGTGTACGAGGAGGAGAGGAGAGGAGAGGAGACTTGCATGTGGTCAGCCCAGTCCAGTCCAGTCCAGTCCATTTCAGTTCAGTCCCAAGGAAACAATCCCTTTTCCCAGCCGAGCACAGGTTGTCTAGGTTGTTTTTCAAAGTCCAATCGTTCTGGTAAAGGCTTCTGTTTCCGGAGCCTGGCTCTTCTTCCCTTTTTTAATCTTTATTATTGTTTTTATTCGACGCTCGTTTTGTCTACTAGCATTATAAACCCTCGCTCTGAGTGCCCGTTTGACTGTTGAACAACCAACCTAAACGATAATACGATCGAAACTCACGACGACGATAACAACTCCTTAATAACCCAATTCGCAACAACAGGCTTTCTGCTGAAACCCAAATCGACCGAGTCGTTATAACCTTGGAGAGCCACTCGCTGGCTGCTTGTCCATCATGGCTATGAGCCTCCCACAGCTCGGCGGCGCAGGAGGCCCTCACACTCAACCCTCTTTGCCGTCGCTGCCTGCACATCTTCAATCCGACACGCATCTCACTGCTCATCTCGCCAGTCGCTTCCATGTGTCACATCCTACCGCTCGACTGTCTTCTCACGCTCTCATCTCTCTCAACACCTATACCAACTCCTCAAAGGGTCCCGATGGTGGCAAGGAGGGTAGCGCCATGGCTGGCGCCGAGGAAATCGCTGACAGAGCCTTTCTGCGATTAGGACACAGATCCGAGAACCAAGCCGTTGTGTTTTTGTAAGTCTATGATGCTGAGCCCAAAGTTTACTAATGCTAATGTACTTATTCAGGGGTGAATCTGGCGCTGGAAAGTCTACTATTCGAGCCCACCTCCTGACAGCTCTGCTGAACAAATCATCAACGCCTCTGTCCACAAAGCTCTCTCTCGCCGCATATGTCTTTGATAGTCTCACAACCACCAAGACTGCTACAACACCCACTGCTTCCAAGTCCGGTCTCTTCTACGAGTTGCAGTACGATACTTCAGCCACAACAAACCCTGTCCTGATTGGTGGTAAGCTCTTGGATCATCGCCTGGAGCGTAGCCGTATCGCCGATGTTCCTACAGGAGAGCGTAACTTCCACGTTCTGTACTATCTTCTTGCCGGAACAAGCGAGGCTGAAAGGTCCCATCTCGGCCTAGACGGTGGTTCTGTCACTGGGGCCACTCAAAAGCGATGGAAGTATCTTGGCCATCCCACTCAGCTCAAGGTTGGAATCAACGACGCAGAGGGTTTCCAAGTTTTCAAGAATGCGCTGCGAAAGCTCGAGTTCCCTCGAGCTGAAATTGCTGAGATTTGCCAAATTCTCGCCAGTATTCTTCACATTGGTCAACTAGAGTTTGAAACAACTAGCCAGACCAGCGTAACTGGCGATGATAGCGGTGGTTTCTCTCACGAGGGTGGTACGACCATCACCGCTGTCAAGAACAAGGATGTTCTCAGCATCATCGCTGCTTTCCTTGGTGTTAGCGCCGCTGACCTCCAGACCACCTTGGGCTATAAGACCAAGATGATTCACCGAGAACGTGTTACTGTTATGCTCGACCCCAACGGTGCCCGTGCCCACGCTGGAGAGCTTGCCCGAACACTCTACTCCCTTCTCGTTGCTTGGATTCTCGAGACCATCAACCAGCGACTTTGTGCACCCGAGGAGTCTATTGCCAACACTGTCTCGATCGTCGATTTCCCCGGTTTCTGCCAGCAAACTCCCACTGGCTCTGCGCTCGACCAACTTCTCAACAATGCTGCTACCGAATGCATTTACAACCTTACTCTTCAGAATTTCTTCGACCGCAAGGCTGACATGCTGGAGTCCGAGGAAGTCAGCGTTGCTGCGACCAGCTATTTCGACAACTCGGACGCTGTTCGAGGCATCTTGAAGCCCGGCAACGGTCTTCTTAGCATCCTCGATGATCAAACTCGACGAAACCGAACAGATATGCAATTTCTTGAGGCTCTCCGAAGACGCTTCGATGGCAAGAACGCTGCTATCGAGGTTGGCTCTGCTCAAGCTAAGCTTCCTGGAAGCAACTTCATGACTGAGAACACCTCTGCCGTCTTCACCGTGAAGCACTTTGCTGGTGAGGTCGATTATCCTGTCAAGGGACTCATCGAGGAGAACGGCGAGATTATCTCTGGTGATCTCCTGAACATGATCAACGGTACCAAGAGCGAGTTTGTTGCTCGCCTTTTCGGCCAAGACGCCCTCCAGACCGTCACTCACCCCAACGAACGCACTACTGTTATGCAGGCTACCGTCAGCTCAAAGCCTATGCGAGCGCCTAGTGTCATGTCTCGAAAGACGCACCGAACTGGTCGCCCCAGCACAGCTTACAAGCGCCAGCAGCAAGAGGCTATGGAGGAGTTAGATCAGCAGAGCCAAGCTGGAGAGTCTAAGAAGAACGCCAAGATGACTCTCGATCAAGGTGCCTCAGGCCAGTTCCTTGCCTCGCTGGACAATGTCCAGAAGGCTGTCACTGACCCCGGTACCAACTCCTACTTCGTCTTTTGCTTGAAGCCTAACGATCGACGAATTGCGAACCAGTTCGACAGTAAGTGCGTTCGTATGCAGGTCCAAACTTTTGGTATTGCAGAAATCAGCCAGCGTCTTCGATCTGCAGATTTCAGCTTATTCTTGCCTTTCGGCGAGTTTCTGGGTATGACAGATGCGGAGACAATCTTGGTTGGTAGTGAACGAGAGCGTGCTGAGATGGTGATTGAGGAGAAGCAGTGGCCCCAGAATGAAGTCAGAGTCGGTGCCACTGGTGTTTTCCTTAGTGAGCGCTGCTGGATGGAGATTGCCCAGCTCGGCGAGGCAGTGTCAGTTTCTGGTCGCTACGGTGGCTTGCCTTCATCCGATGCTGGCGATGGTCTCACACCTGCTGAGTCTATGGCTTTCGGTGCATCCAAGGAGCATTTGGTTTCTGGTGGCAACACCCCTCTCATGTACGGTGAGAAGGCCAAGGGTGGTTATTTCAGCGACGACACTCGATCAGAGGCTGGTGTTTCTGCCTTTGGTGGTGGTGACATGTTCAAGAACCTCGACACACGTGAGCAGATGGCTGAGCGAGGCAATGAGAAGTCTCTCGAGGAGGTTGAGGAGTACCGAGATAAGCCTAGCCGCAAGCGTTGGGTGGCTCTCGTCTTCTTCCTCACTTGGTTCATCCCC
Organism: Fusarium agapanthi; assembly: GCA_001654545.1. Lineage (NCBI taxonomy): Eukaryota > Fungi > Ascomycota > Sordariomycetes > Hypocreales > Nectriaceae > Fusarium > Fusarium agapanthi. Next base: position 178,783 of record LTDI01000216.1, read on the forward strand.
GACTTTGCCATCAGACTCATCGGACGTATGCCTCGAAAGGATGTTCGTATGGCCTGGAGAGAAAAGGTGGCGATCAACATGCTCATTTGGTTGATGTGTGCTTTCGCCGCCTTCTTCATGGTCGGATTCCCCACGCTCATTTGCCCCAAACAGTATGTTTACAGCTCCAACGAACTCTCTTCCTATGGCGGTGACAAGGGCAGCAAGGGTGCCTACGTTGCTATCCGCGGTTTCGTTATTGACCTCAATGCCTTCATTCCCAACCATTATCCTGGTAGCAACCTTGTCAGTGAGGATACTCTCTTGAACTATGCTGGCAAGGATATCAGCGCTCTCTTCCCCGTCCAAGTGTCTGCTCTGTGCCAGGGCAAAGATGGTCAGATCCCTCCTGAGGTCACTCTGGACAACCGAAACACCAACATCACTGGTCAGCCCCAGCTTCTTGCTTCCAGAGATATTGATGTCAACTCTGTCTACCACGATTTCCGTTATTACACCAACGACAGCCGACCTGATTGGTACTTCGAGCAGATGTACACCTTCAAGCATGTCTACCTCAAGGGTCGCATGGGTTACACCCCCAAATATGTCAAGAAGCTGGCCCGAGACAGTTCTTGGAACGTTGTCACTATTCACGGAAAGGTTTATGACATGACCAAGTACCTCCAGGGTGGCCTCCGTCTCAAAGCCAAGGCTGGCAAGCCTACTCCCAACATCCCAGGTGCCACAGACTTCATGGAGGACAGTGTCGTCCAGCTGTTCCGAAGTGCAAAGGGTCAGGATGTTTCCAAGTACTGGGATAACATCAAGCTCAGCCCTATCAAGAAACAACGCATGGAGACCTGTCTGAACAATCTCTTCTACATTGGTGACTCAGATACTCGAAACTCCACCCGCTGTCAGTTCGCTACATACTTCGTCTTGGCTATTTCAGTCATGCTCGCATCTATCTTGGTCTTCAAGTTCCTTGCTGCGCTGCAATTCGGTGGCAAGAACGTGCCCGAGAACCTCGACAAGTTCGTTATGTGTATGATTCCCGCTTATACCGAAGATGAAGACTCGTTGCGCCGCGCTATTGACTCGCTTTCTCGCACGAAGTATGATGATAAGCGCAAGCTTCTCGTCGTTGTCTGTGACGGTATGATTATCGGTCAAGGTAACGACAGGCCTACGCCTCGCATTGTGTTGGATATTCTTGGTGTCTCTGAGACCGTTGACCCCGAGCCTCTCAGCTTCGAGGCTCTCGGTGAGGGTATGAAGCAGCACAACATGGGTAAGATCTACTCGGGTCTTTACGAAGTCCAAGGCCACATCGTCCCCTTCATGGTCATTGTCAAGGTTGGCAAGCCTTCTGAGGTTTCTCGCCCCGGTAACCGTGGTAAGCGAGACTCTCAGATGGTTCTCATGCGTTTCCTCAACCGCGTCCACTACAACCTTGCTATGAGTCCCATGGAGCTGGAGATGTATCACCAGATCCGCAACATTATTGGCGTCAACCCAACCTTCTACGAATATCTCTTCCAAATCGATGCCGATACTGTCGTCGCTCCAGACTCAGCTACTCGAATGATTTCAGCCTTCATCGATGATACTCGCCTGATTGCTTGCTGTGGTGAAACCGCTCTCACCAACGCCAAGGGCTCTTTCATCACTATGATTCAGGTCTACGAGTACTGGATTTCACACAACTTGTCCAAGGCATTCGAGAGTTTGTTCGGCTCAGTCACTTGTTTGCCTGGCTGTTTCTCCATGTATCGAATTCGCGCTGCGGAGACCGGCAAGCCTTTGTTCGTCAGCAAGGAGATCGTTGAAGACTACTCCACGATTCGTGTTGATACTCTGCACATGAAGAACTTGCTTCATCTTGGTGAGGATCGATACCTCACAACCTTGCTCCTCAAGTATCACTCCAAGTACAAGACAAAATATCTTTTCAGCGCACAGGCCTGGACTATTGCCCCTGACTCTTGGTCTGTCTTCCTGTCTCAGCGACGTCGTTGGATCAACTCCACCGTGCACAACTTGGCTGAGCTTATTCCCTTGGCCCAGCTTTGCGGGTTCTGCTGTTTCAGTATGCGTTTTGTTGTCTTCATCGATCTTCTAAGCACTATCGTCCAGCCTGTTATTGTCTTGTATATCGTGTACCTGATTTACCAAGTCGCTACCAACCCATCACTTGTGCCTATTACAGCTTTCTTGTTGCTAGCTGCCATCTACGGTCTGCAGGCTATCATCTTCATCCTCCGACGCAAGTGGGAGATGGTTGGTTGGATGATCATGTACGTTGCTGCCATTCCTGTCTTCTCTTTCGGTCTGCCTCTCTATTCCTTCTGGCATATGGATGACTTCAACTGGGGTAACACTCGTGTTATTGCTGGCGAAGCCGGTAAGAAGATCGTTGTTACAGACGAGGGCAAGTTTGATCCCAGCTCGATCCCTCGCAAGAAGTGGGAGGAGTACCAAGCCGAGCTCTGGGAGACGCAGACACAGACTGCTCGTGACGATGTGCGATCAGAGATCTCTGGTTACAGTTATGCCACCAAGGCTCAGGGACCTTTCTCTGAGTACGGCGGTGGTTACCAGCCCAGCCGCCCCGGCTCAACAGCTGGCTTCGGCCACCAGAATATGTCTCGCATGTCTCTGGCCCATTCTGAGATGCCTGGCAACCGTGCGAGCCAGTTTGGTGGCTCGCAGTTCTTCTCTCCCGAGGAGATGGTTGGCATGCCTAGCGATGACGCCCTCCTCGCTGAGATTCGCGACATCCTCAAGACAGCTGACTTGATGACTGTCACCAAGAAGGGCATCAAGCAAGAGCTGGAGAGGCGATTCAATGTTCCTCTAGACGCGAAGAGGGCCTATATCAACTCTGGTAAGTCAATACTGATTAACTCATTCATTTCATTCGGTCTCATGCTAACAATTTCTCAGCAACTGAAGCCCTGCTTTCCGGCCAATTGTAGACTGTTAAGACTCAGCATGTATCCATCGAGACGGTCGTTATAATTCCCATACAGCCTTGCGATAATCTTGTTTATATCTGATTTGGAGTGCGTTCATATTTTACAACGGCGAATTCTGGATGGGAAATTAAAAACATAACATTTTTGTTAACGGCAGAGCGAAAAGGCTGCTCTTATCCATATTAATGCGTGGGGTAGTTAGCGAGGGAGAGTGTCCAGGGGCATATATATCTTGTCGTCTTTATGGTGTCCGTTCTGGTTATTGTTTGGTAGATGGATGGGAACTGTACATGTGTACGAACAAATTTGAACAATGATGTTTCAGTGATAACATTGACTCCATGAATTTCTCATTTGATGCTTGAAGTCGACTGCACAGATCGCGAGCATTTGAGTGCCCAATAGGAGATGTTCGTTTCGTTGATACACGGAAGTCTTTGTCGTCTTCTTATGCTGGGTATTAACAGTCGTACGTATGAATTTGTCTAGTTTATATATCCAATCCATTTAACTTTACAAATCATGCCTGGCAAGTAACTTTTCGACGCCTCCCTTACTCCAGACCTTGACCTTTTCTTGATCACATGTCTCCCATACCCTTTTCATCAGTGCAGCCATTACATCTGCCTCTTCACCTCCCTCAAATGCAGCCCGTTGCGAGTCCAACCAGCTGAGAATGCCGAAGCGAGTCGTCAACGTGGTGCTACCGCCTTCGATGCAAGTCGCGCGATACAATAGACGTAGCAAACGAGTGCGTAAATTGACACGCAAGTAAGGGTTAGCACCGAGAGCGAGTATCTTCTCGAACCATAGCTTGCGATGAAAGATGCCAAGGTCGGAGGGTGTGCGCAGGCTATCAAGGAGGTAGGTGAGAAGCCATGTGATTTCGGTGTAATACTTATCATCTTCTGAGGGTTCACCGTGAAGAATGTCATGGGCGAGGGGAAGCTTGTCAACAGACCAGACGGGGCTGCGTGTGAGGAAGCCGTTGATTTTGGGGTAGAGTGGGTGCAGTGGATTCTTCAGGACATCCAGAGCGTGGATGGCGAAGGCAGTGAAGGCAGAGGGGACCGGGCCCTTGTCAACTTGATCACGCGAGGACTCGGCAAGTTCGCACAAGAGGAGCCAAACTTGTTCCTTTTCTTCGTAGGAAGATGCCTTGAGCTTGGCAGCCATCTTGAGAATGCTGGTGAGGGATTCCTTGCGAATGTTGGTATGGGGAGAGGAGAGGAGGCGCATCAAAGCTGCTGCCCAGCCGTCTTCAACGAGGTCTTCAGCGTTTTTGCCAGCCCATTTTGTCAAAGCTGTGGTATCCTCGTCTTCGGGGAGCGATACATGCAGCATAGCCTCGAGCTTTGAAGAATCAATGGCCGATCCATCTTTTGAACCATTCGCATCAACTGTATCTGCATCAGGCATGTCTTCATCAGCATCTGCATCATCAGACTTTTCCTCCTTGAGCTTTTTCATCTTGACCTTGCTTGATGAAAACTGTTCTAAGATGCGTTTGTATAGAGCTTTGGTGAGTTGCTTTCCTGGCTTGAACTTGTATGAAGTAGAGAAGTAGTAAGATAGGAACTGACCAAGCGCAGCTTCGTCATCGCTGCTAGCAGAGCCCACTGCAAATGACAACTGCTCTACCAGGGTCACGTTAACCAAAGCAGTCTCACTACCAGATGATACATCATCTTCCTGAGCATATGTTTCTAACAAGTCGAGATACTTGATTGGCGAGGAGGCACATCGATTGACGCAGTTGTCAACATATGACCAAATTTTCTCCATTGGCTTTGCCTTGACATCGGCTAGCGTTGTCTGGAGGGCCTCGAATAGAGGGTCCATCAAAGACGCCTTCGTTACCATCTGGTTCTCAACTGCAACCTCGCCTAGAACCTTCTTCAGCTGCTGGAATGAAAGATCTCGCTTCTTATCACAAAGCAGCCGCAGGAGGGCGGTGTATGGCGACGATCCTGCTCCACCAATGAGATTGTCTATCCTTGAGAACCAACGCATACCAGGGGAATAACTGGCAATTGACACCAAGTTCTCGAGCTCCATAACTCTTAGTGACTCGTCCTCATGCTGCTCGCTTTCCTTGTTGAGCGACTTGAGAACTTCTGTGAAGAAAGGCGAAACATCAAAGTTGGCAGCAAGGGCAACTTGTGGAATGGCTTCATAGTAAAGGCGTAGCAAACGACTGGCCATGGTCTTATGAAGAATGTTCTCAGCTGGTATTCCCTTGTAAGACCGAACGATTTCTTTCATGTCCGGAATACGTTGGCAAAAAGCATCGATTAAACGACGGCTAGCCTCCGACCAGACAGGATCACTGCCCTTTGAAACCTCTTCATGCATCTTGACAGCTTCAGCTAACTTCTCGATTGCCACGATCAGAATGCGGGTAGCAAAGAAAGATGTGAGGTTGGATTTGGAGGAAAGACATCGGATCAGAACTTTTTGATTGATGGGGAGCGGAATAATGTTGTCGAGAAGGACGGACGCGGGAGGAGGTGCCTTGGCAGATCGCGATCGGTCTCCGAAGCGAGGAGGGAGAGGAAGTTGCATAGTGTTAAAGAGGAACGCGGCATATCCAATCCATGTCATGGATAACTTTGGTTCAAACGTGAAAGATCGGTTGCTTAGAAAATATTTTGCAGTAAGTTCAGGGGCAGCGGTGAAGATTGCTACCAGAAGTTCGCTATGTTTCAAACTGGACCAAGGACGCAACTTTTGAGCGAATTCGGCAAGGACAAAGTTATACACAGGAATGTCTTGTTTGTATCTGTCGGCGAAGAGAGGACCCTGTGTAGCAGCCTTCGCACACCCACTTGGCGCTGGGTCGTCTTCAGACTCTTTGGGGTATAGACCAGTGGAAGGATATAAGATACCAGCTGTAGGCGTCGTGCAGATGTAGATGAGGAGTTGGTGGGCCTTATAGCTCACCGTTGATTTCTCATCGACATCTTCACCATCGCTGGTGTATGTGTATAGAGCCAAGAAGCGCACCAACGACTTGGTGTTGAAGCATCGGAATTTGACTTCTCTGGGGATCATGTCATCTTTGAGGACATAGAGCTTTAAAGAGTCGAGAATATCCACAACAAGGTAGGCAGGGTCGCTTTTGATCATATAAGTCACATGTGACAAAAGTTCCTTCTGTGATACAAGTTCTTTACGTCCATCTGAACCCAGGAACTTGAGAAGGCCCAGAAAAAAACGGACAGCATTTGTTCTGACGGAAGCTTTACGCACATCTTCCTGCGTATCTCCAATATGCCCAATTTCAAGATTTCGTCCAAACGATGTCAATGTGAAATTTCGAGCGCGGAAGATTCGCTTTGCATAGGCGCCTCCATCTAGGCATGTAGCTTCTCGAAGGAGACGAAGAGTAGGTGAGATTATAAACCCCTTACTCTTTTCTGCTGACAGATTCTTTGCCAATGATTTCAGTTGCTGCTCTTGGAGAAGGGTCTGGCAGATACCGAGGCCATACTTGACATGCTGTAGTGAGCCTGAGAGGATCTGGAGTAGCAAAGCCAGAACAACGGCAACAGAAGACATGACACCATCGTTGTTAACCTGCACGGCGAAAGACCACATTTCCATGATATCGTTGAGAAAGACTGCATCTTCGGATGTATCTCTGGGCTTGACGGCTTCAAGGTATTGATGTAGAATGTCGAGGTTTGCTCTTCGGTCGCCCTCTTCGTGAACTATTTGATCGAGGAGATTCTTGAAAGACTGAAGGCCTATAGGGGTATGTATCAGATCTAGTTCGTTGGTGCCTTCAATAACATCGTCACTTACCATGCCTGGCGTTGCGCAAATCCTGGTCGAAGGACAGCAGATTGCGCAATTGATCGCTCGAGGTGACTTCTTCGCTCGTTGGCGTCTCGTGTACGACTTTCTGGCGCTTGCGAAAAGCGGCAGCGCCATCTCCGCTGTTGAAGTCTCGTTTGCCCATTTTGACAACCTCGGAGCTTGTCGCAATCTAGATCTCTAATCCATGAATTTACTTGACTTTTTGGCGTTTTGCCATGCGTGACCGCTATCCCGCCTGCCAGATTCGGAATCAGGGACCACCAGTGTGGAGTACGGTCGGTAGATCTATTACCCGGTGTTGTTGGAGTTTATCTGCCGATTCTTGTAGTCTTTGGTTCAATGACATGGAACCTCACGAATCTAGACATCAAACAACAATATTCCAACTGACAACACATAGTCGCCATCATCTGTGGTGCTTTTTGGCCACCAAATACGTCGCTTTGTGTTGTGGCTGTTGTACTTTGAGAGACTGGACTTTGAGCTGTTCAAAAGCTCAAGGTACACACCATAGCACAAAGGAACTTTGTCTGTAGTTGGGACGGCAGAGGCGTTGCGAGGGCAGGAGGAATACCAGATGGTTCCCTGAAGCAAGAGGAGGTTTGCATGTGGAGTGGGAGTGGATCTTTGCATGCTGCTCTCAGCAACTTGCATTCGCTCTTCCAATGCCTTCAACATTTCCTTGGAGTGGTGGACAAGTGAAGCCATGACTTGGTTACATTGCATAATACAACATTGCCTTGCAATCAACCTTGGCTGAAGATAATCATCGCCATCGGCCTCTAATCGACTGCTACTCTTCCAACACAGGGCGAGTCAAACGAGTCAAACAACTCCACTCACAAAACGACGAGGCCGCATCGATCCCACATCGTGAAGTCAAATGCGCCACTCCCGTTGCATCCGCCGCTGCAGAGTGGAAGGAGCCAACTGCGCAAGAAACAAGGAAGATAGACATGAGAGGATCCTCCGTCTTTTTCTACAACCATTCCCGATGTCAAGACTGAGACAGGTTGCCCTCCGAACTGATTATTGCGCCTTGTGCGGGATGCTCTAAAAAAAACACCAGTCAGAATGACTGAAGATCGCCACTTGAGCATCCTATTTTTTGCTTGATGGAGAACGTACCATCGCATGTGAACGGGCTTTTGTCTCCATTATCTTCAGAACCCCTCTCGGGCAAGCAAGAAACTCAGGGCCTTTATCGCTAGTGACAAAAATAGCCAATGTAAACTCCCTCTAGCATACGCTAGACTTGCCCAAATCTTTTCATTATACTGGATTACAACCTAAGGGACCCTCTGACGAGCTTCTGGATGCATCCCTTCCAAAAGTCAGCCTAGCCAAGGTTGCAAAGCCACTCGTACTTCAACTTAAAGAGTCGCTATTTTAAGTACCAAGGAATGGCAAAGTCAGGGGTACCACCCTCAACAAACATTTTCATCTGAAGACGAGGCAGCGGAAGGAAGCGCAACGGAATTTCGCTCGTATGGCCCAAAAGCAAACAACACTACGCGACTCCCTACTAAGCTAACAACCATGGATGTTTGCAGCAGCAACAGGGAGCGGTCCGGCTGTCGATCAGGCTTGACACCGACCCAACTATACGGTTGAACCCTCTGTCTCTCTGAGCCGAGGTGCCCTAACAACACCATACTTTTCTGGCACACTTCCTCTTGACCCCACAAATGAAGCCATCCTACGGAGTAGCCATCTAGCCATCCCACCTTGTTTGTTGGTGTTTAGTGCTTGTGGTGACTCTCACTGAGACAAAAGCCGGGCTGTGCATTGTTTCTCCGGCTGAGAGACGAGGAGGCAATTGCAATACGACATTGCTATCAACGCACTTCGTAGTATGGCCGCTTACCGTCAGATACCGCCACTGAAGGGCCAAGCAATGCATTTCAGCCGTTCGGGTCTACCAGCGCCAAATTACAATTTGGGGACTATTATCGTTTAGTCATTTTGTCTCAAGATTTCAAGGCAGGCGAATCGTATCGCGTCAGCTCACGCCAGAATACGGGTCATCACAATGGCCTCGTGCTCATCACTACTCTGGGTGCAATGAAACGTCTTTCACGACTGTTTTAGGATGTAGCGACCAATTCTTTGGCCAAGTAATAACAAACCTGGCCCAAAGGGGCATCCGGATTTGATGAGAGGGCAGATTGACAGCCGTTCCTGTAGCTCCCACGTTTCAAGAGACCCTAGCATTTCACAGCTCACAGACAAACGCGGATGTCAGTCGCAAGGTGGAAGAGCAACAAAACGTGCAGCATACCGATTTGATGGAGAAGAGATGATGAAGAGACCAAGTTCCGGGGTGCATCTACCAATCAGCCCGGCAGGACCAGGGTATTGCCCAAACCGGCGGTGCAACCCAAATAAGATGTATGGATGCAACGTCAGATGTCGATTCAAGGAAGGCAGACAGAGTTGGCAAGGCTAAGATTTGCACTAGGAGCCAGCAAGCGAGGCAAGCTTCTGTTGTGCGTTTACCGTAGAGAGCAGGGCTAAGAGCTATGACCTTCGAAGTGTTTGAACATGCGCTCTGTCCAACGTCTGACGAAGAACGTTCCTTGTTCAAGGTTACATGCCAGGCCAGACCAAATGACAGCTTGGGTATGGATGGAACTCATGTTTTGACGACGCCTTCGCCAAGACCCAAGTTCACACCAGTTCGACAAGAGAATGTGAGAAATGCGCAGCGTGACGACACACAGCCTCGAACACAGGCAAAGGCCTCAAGCCCCGTCATCTCACGCGGCTATCCAATACGGTAGCAGCACGAGACCTCGTCTGGGGTCTTTTGTGGCAAGGACAAGCAGACCAAAAAATCAATGGAAGGATCCACGACCAGCCAAAGGGCGAGTTGGAAGTGGAATAGAGTGGAACCAAATGCACGACATCGACTTGACTCGACTCTCTAGACTTAAGCCAAGGGCAACAGCGACACCATCTCGGGCACTACGTGTGGCCCAGTCAATGTGTTTCTGTGGTGTTTTGATAGAGTTGGTGTGGAGCGCTAACATGATCGGGAGTCCATCAGGACCGTCTTCCAAGCGCCGACTGGTCCGGCGAGACAACCGACCCCGGTCCATCACCTGCACCGTGGGTTCGTCTTGGACAATCGTCAACCACTCGATACGTCGTCTTGCATCTCCCTTGGCTGCCGCCCATTTTTTTCTTTATTTAATTTTTTTATTTTAAATTTCGATCGTAACGGGGCCTGAAACTAACCAGATCCCACTACAGACTCGTAGCAGGGGCATGGGTGCCAATACTGTCCTTTGTTGCCTCGATGGGTGTGGATATCCTACCTTAGGAACGTCGTGGCCCGGCCGTCATCCACGAGATGGGCTGGGCTGCATTACAAGTTGCTTGCCGCTGCTTTGCTTCTCTTGTTCTTTTATCTGCCGGGTCCCTGGTCCTCTTCCTGCAGCTTTCCCGTCTTGCTTCACTCCTTGTCCTATCCCATTCCTCTTCTGTAGGTGCTAGTACTGGTGCTGGCTTACATATACGAAGGAGTGTACTGTACATACATACTTACATACACAATCATATCCCACCTATCTCCATACGTTGATTTGTCTTTCAGCTTCTCAGCCGATTTTCTTCCACTTCGTTGAGTAACGGATCGCCCTTCTCTCCGCCATTCTTTCTCACCCAAGGTTCTGAACGCCTTCTCGGTATGACGTGAGAGCTTCGCAGCATGACACACGCCGGTTCTCACGGTGCCCATGGCTCTGAAGCAGCTTCTTGGCCATCGTGGCTATCTCTCTGCTGCGCACCGCTGGTCTCCTCAGAGGACAGGAGGCCGCGTCGTAGTAAGTCTATGTCTACTTCTACCTCTGCCCACACTGTCAATGCTTGGGCCTCGGATTCGTCTTCAACTTTGAACATTTCGTGGCCCGTAGGCAGGTTGAGCGACGACCAGTTGCTGATAGGCCAAGTCGATGAGAAGCGTTCATATCCAGTAATATACGACCAGCCAATTCATCACCCCCAGCCTGTTGCAATGCCGGAGCATCGTAAAATGTCGGAGAGGTCTACGAGAGACAGTGTCTCGTCAAAGAGAAGGAGATTCTGGTCACTCTCTTCAAGTTCGCGCCGGCCGCTCATTTCAGCCCCTTCAGACTTTCGCCATGTATCAACTGCCGCCGATCCATTTCTTGATTATCCTGAACCTACGCCATCGAGAGCCTCGAATCTTCGGCCTGCGAAACAGTTACCTCATCGCCCTTGCCGCCCGCTCGAGTTGAGCATCTATCAGTCCGACAATGGTGTATCTCCTATCATGCCTCACTTTGAACCGAGGCCTGCGAACCCGGCCCCCTCATCAGACTATTCAGAGTGTGTGTCAGATTTGTCAGATAGCCAACCCGAAGAAATGAAACCTCCATTGGAGCACCAGAAGAGCTTCTCAGATTCTCCCATGTCATTTCACTTTCCACGCCGCCAAGCCCTGGGGAGTGCTCCCAGTTCCTCTCATGGAGAAGATGAGATCCCGCCCTTGATCCCCCCCAAGGCACGGGGGCGTCCTCGTGCGTATAGCTCACCAGATGTGGAAAAGGTCAAGGAACGAGTCGCGAGTGCTATGCTAGAGGTCGAAAAGCTCCAGAAGCAAATTGACGATGTCATCGAGAGACAGAGTCTTTATGTTCCCAGTCGACTACCAACTCCCCGCTCGGTCGGCCGAACCATGCCCGGTATGAGCTCGATCTACGGACCTGGCGACGAGCCGCTCCCGCTGACTTCTTCAGACCTGGAGCCCATGCCGTCAATTCCGGCTCTGCCCCCATCTGCTCCTTCTTTTGCCCAGCGACTCAATTCCGATATCATTGAAAGACCACACACAGCACCCATCAGGTCTCCTCGTACGCCTGTGAGACCTCCCATCACACCACCTCGCAGATCCCGAACTCCTGGTGAGCAAAGGTCACCTTCTACCTATCCTTCTCTCCCAAGGCGAGATGATATGCCCCCACCGCCACCTCTACCTTTAGTACTTCGACCTCCTCTGAGGAAGAAGAAGTCTTTTTCCCGGGTGTCGAGCTGGCTCTTCCCCGGGTCACAGCACAACCGTAACATGAGTTTCGACTCTGTCACCAACGCTCCTCGTCCTATCAGGGGTAACCAAGGATTTTACCAAGTTTCGCTGGGCGGAGCATCAGAACATCGGCGGAGCACAGAGTCAATCGATACGACCAGTACTTGTGAATCGGATGACGAGAATCGTACAGTCCCGACAACATGCTCTGTGGGTAGCACAGCTGCCGTGTCACAGGATGAGCCCCTCATCTCACGGTTCGCCACTTCAACGTTTGGCAGAAATGATATCCGACCTCAAAGGAGGAGTGTCGGTGTTGCAATGTGAAGGAATGATTGTATATTCTGGCTTATACCCCGCGTTTTTTCTTCAACGTTTTAATGACTTATACACTTGATGATACCATTCGTACTACGGCTTGCTGCCCTGTAGCTAGACTACGTGGCAAGCAAGGTCTTTTGGGTATTTGGAATGCCATGGTAATGGGATAAAATATTTGGGAATAGGATCTGGATTAAAGAACTGGTTTCTGGGCTGCAGGTTTGCTCTAAAATTTATGTCCCATGTTAAAACGATAGAGGCTGGAGGTATAGGAGCAGAGACGTTATCTTGAGATCTGCATGATACAACCAGTTGCAATCTAGTCCGCCTAGAGCGGCATATTCCATTCGATAATTTCCACTTCATTTGTCGTCTTCATCACTGAACTGTGAGGGGATTGATGTGATCTAATAATAGCACCAACGCCAAACCATCTCATGATGCTGAAAAGAGGTTTGATTACCCAACTCTTTTAGTTATTGAGAGTTGATATTGGTTACAGGAAAAACAGAGTCTATTCTGCCTGAAAGAGGGGAAAAGCTAATGTGTTATTTTGACCGAGTGGCTTGGATCTTTCCTGCGGGAAATTGATTGAATTTGCCGACCAAATGAATTACCCAACTCTTACTATCGTGTTTATTTCTCTTCTGAATTTTGTATCATCGCTTCACTGATTAACGACTGAGCGCAATCACTGTAACAACTGCTGAAGACATTGGCATGTGGCTAATGGTGCCTCATTCGTCAGCCTCATGACCATGCACGTGGCCCACTCTCACCTGAAGTGAAGTGTCTTTGAAGTTTGAACCTACAACATTCAGGGATACTCAGCTCAGCTTAATCAACACTATTTCCAGCCAACAAATGCGACTAAAGCGCAAGGCTACCAAAGAAAGAGCTTCCAGTAGCTCAATACCTCAAACTTTGCGTGCTTGCTCGCATCAGCCGTTACTAATTTAACCTTATCGCCCTCACAGGGCGTTATTGGCTCTCAAAAACATCTACAACATCCCTGTCAAGATAACTGAATCAGTAGAAATGGTTCGAATTCCGCGCGACGACGCGCCTCCAGAAGCGAATCGCTCAGATGCATCTGATGCCGATGCCGAGAGGGGGCGGCTACTATCTGGAAATGATGAAGAAGCCGAAGAGAGCTATGCGGACGCAGAGCGACTTGAGAACTGGCATACAGATCATAAGCGTCGAGAGACTCGACGATGGAGCTACCTTGTCATGGTAATCAGCACAGTTGCATTGATCACAGTTCTCGCTATTTGGGTTCACAACAAGTGAGCATCCTCATCCACATCTCACATTTGACCCCAAACTAACATCTGCAAGCACACTGCCATCGGGATGTGAATATGACGGAAGCTGCAATGACATTTCCAAGCTCTGGGGACAATATTCCTCCTACTTCTCTGTCCCATCAGAGATTGATTCGTCAACACAGGATGATTGCGAGGTCACCATAGGGATTGCCCTGTCTCGTCATGGAGCTCGATATCCAACCGCCGGCAAGACTACAGTATACAGCGCCACCATTGCCCGCCTCCAGAAATCAGTAACGAATTATGGCAAGGGCTACGAATGGCTCAAGGACTACGAGTACAACCTCGGATCTGAGGATCTGACCGATTTTGGTCAAGACCAGATGATTGATTCTGGAAAAGCTTTTTATGAGCGATACATCGGACTCGCTGAAAAGACGGAGCCTTTCATCAGGGCATCAAGATCCGACAGAGTTATCATGTCGTCTCACAACTTCACACAAGGTTTCTATGCCTCTCGAGGAGAGTCTGGAGATGGCTACACCGATGACATTCTTGTAATTCCCGAGGAGCCCGATATCAACAACACACTGTCACATGGAACATGTAGCTCGTTCGAGGACAACGATGAGATAGGCGATAACAGTGCGCAGACCGCTTGGGGAAACAAATTCCTGCCTCCTATTCGGGATAGACTGAATAGGAATCTGCACAAAGCCAAACTGTCGTTACAGGAGACGATCTATCTCATGGATCTGTGCCCTTTCAACACAGTCAACACTCCTGATGGTGTAGGACAATCCCGTTTCTGCGACCTTTTCTCCACAGAAGATTGGCGAAGCTATGATTACTACATGACTCTAGGCAAATATTACGAATATGGTAATGGCAACGCAATGGGACCGACACAGGGCGTAGGATACGTCAACGAGCTTGTTTCTCGATTGACGAGGAAGCCTGTTAATGACCACACCACAACCAATCGCACGTTGGACGCCAATCCTGAGACATTTCCCCTGGACAGGGCGCTATATGCAGACTTTAGCCACGACAACACTATGGTGTCTATTTTCTCAGCAATGGGTCTGTACAACTCGACAAGCAAGCTACCGAAACACCATATCGTACCAGCTATCCGAGCACATGGCTACTCATCGGCATGGGTAGTCCCCTTTGCCGCGCGGATGTATGTAGAGAAGCTCGAGTGCGGCGCTACAAATGAAGAGAAGGGAGAAGAATACGTGAGGGTGTTGATAAATGACAGAGTTATGGAAATGGAGAGCTGTGGAGGAGATGAGTATGGACGGTGTAAACTGGAGGATTTCGTGGAGAGCTTGTCGTTTGCGAGGCAGGGAGGGCATTGGAATAAGTGCGGTATCAAAAGATGAGCCCCCCAGGAAGAGTTAGATATACAGAGCGGATAATTGCATGTTTTTTTGCTATTCCAAGAGGCTGGTAGCCGTTGTAATGAACTGAAATAGTCGGATGCAAGGGAGTGGATTTGCTCGGGTGAGGAATACGAGGGATGAAATAAGATGCTAGCTAATTAAGGTATCTAGTGAGATCGGAGGAAGCTAGGAGTGCGACTCGCCAGAACAATTAAATTATTTTCACAATGCTTAATCTTGGAAAGAAGTCCAATTGATAAGAAAATGTGAATGTACGGAGTACCTAAGCATTGGATGTTGCAATTGAAGGTTGAGACTTCTCGGGCAGGGAATCAGATATGAAACTCTGCAGGGACTTGAACGCCTTTCTCCACTACAGCGGGCCACTGATACTAATAAATCCAGAGCCGGCATCAGCGCCAAGCCCACTGTAAGCAACCTTACCCTAGTCCGTGGACGTTGACAGAAGTGGACCTCCCTAAGCTTTTCCCGTCCAGTCCTCCAGCGCCCATTACATCCACTAAATTGAAGCCTAGTCAGTGACATCTTCATACTGCACTTGCACTGTAGGAGCTTGGACGAGGCACCACCTCATCCCAACAAGACAACCTTCAGCCAAAGTCAAACAAAGGATACCAAATCTCACCTGCGAAAATAACACTTCATTGTATCTTTCCTTCCAACGGCGGATTACTACTATTCAAACACCAAAACAGATAACCCAACCGTTGCGATTTGCGCCCGGCCAGCATCTGTCTCACTATCTCGTCTTTCGTCACCAAGCGACTGATCATCGCAAATTCCTCGGGACACACAGAAGCGGGATCACAGAAAGATGGTGTCGACGGCAGGAGGCATCGTTATCGCCATTATCGTCCTTCTCGTTGCAGGAGCTATTGGATGGGTTATATTCACACAGCTTCGTGCTCGCAGACTCGGCGTATGTCAATTCCTTCGGTCCCAATCCTGTCAATCAAACTAATACCCTATCTCTACAGCTCCCCCCTCCAAGTCTCGCTTCGTATCTACCATGGCATAAGGAAGACAGCGGCTATGGAATACAGCCCGCCCCTAGCGGCATCGCTGGCTGGTTCAACGACAAGATTCGCAAATTCAAGAACCGCAACAACCGATCCGCCGCAGGTGCTTACGAGCAATCCGGCGGTGCTCGCGGCCGTCGCGGCTTCGGCCCACTCGATCCTGATGAAGCGTGGGACTCGCGCGTTGGAAACGAAGCAGACCAATATGGATACTATGAGGAGGACGTTGGTGGTCGCAGCCGGGACACCGGATACGGCGGTGGTTACAACATGAACCTTGCGGCGACGCCGGGGTTGTCAGGCGGTCGAGGTTTCGACGAAGAGGAAGACCGGGGACGTAGAGCAAGCAGAAGCCCTGCATCGGGACCTGGAGGACGAAACCCATTCGATGACGATGCTGGTTCAAGTTTGCGCGGCGTGAGCCCTCGACCTATCGACACAGGAGTTGCGAAACCCAAGAACAGAAGCGGCAGCGCCGAGAGCAGTCCGACAGAGCGACGGTCTGTGTTTAGGGAGAACATGTAAGACGAGACAAAAGCTGCGCGATTATGGATTGTGTGCGAGTTTTGCTATGTTTGCCTTTCCTTCTTTCTTTCTTTCTTATTTACTGGGCTTGGGAACCTGTGGTTCATGCAGAGTCTGGACTTGGCTGGGTGGAATTCTGATATATCATGACATTGTGTATGTGCTGCGAGGATTCTTTCAATTTGGTAGTTTATGGAAGTCTTGTATCACCCTTGTCGATAGTGATTTGACATTCAATTCATGGCTTTATTATCCCTAGATTTGGTCGAGAAATGCCATGTGTCCAATTGAAGCACAGCACAAACCCAACGTGCTATCTATCCCCTGTTCATTGAGTATCATTGCAATGTTAGGAAGCTCCGGATGGTCTGTTCTGGCCGGCCCCGGCTTTCGGCCCCTCACAGACGTCAGCTTGAGCTGCCCCGCCAAATCATTGAGAACCCCCATAAATCTGTGCCTTCACTTCATCATTATACCATTGTATCTTGTTCAGTCAACAACAAGAGAGGCATTATACATAATGACTGATATCGATCTTCAAGCTGTTCATGATGAGCTCGTCTCAGTGGCCTACGAGGCTGGAGCCATGATCTTGGCTGCCAATCCTGCTGAGCTCGATACCGACACCAAGCTCAACTGTACGATCATGTTCTGTCCATGATGTGTTTTGTAGCTGACACAATTGCAGCCGTGGACATTGTTACTGAAGCAGACAAGGGTGTTGAAAATATGGTCTCAACCCGCCTCTCCTCATCATTCCCTTCAATCTCCTTCATGGGCGAAGAAACATACAAGCCTGGAGTGAGACTTGGCCCTGAGCCAACTTTCGTCGTCGACCCAATCGATGGAACAACCAACTTCGTGCACTCATTCCCCAGCGCCTGTGTCTCTCTCGGCCTCGCAATCGATCGTCAGCCCGCCATTGGCGTCATCTATAACCCATGGCTCGACACTCTCTACACCGCTATCAAGGGCCGCGGCGCCTTCCTCACACACGGACGTGGGAAAGAACCCCGCCGCCTCCCTCTCGCACGCTCACCGCGACCCATCGAGGGCCTCGGCAGTTCCCTCGTCGCTGTTGAATGGGGAGCGCAACGTGACGGGCCGAACTTCGATATAAAGGTCGAAGCATTCCGAAAGCTCACAGCGACTCCAGAGAACGGCGGATCAATGGTTCACTCGTTGCGGTCGATGGGCTCTGCTGCGCTGAACATTGCTGCTGTGGCCGCGGGACAGGTTGACTTGTACTGGGAGGGTGGATGCTGGGCGTGGGATGTTTGTGCTGGATGGGCGATCCTCAACGAGGCTGGTGGGCGCATGGTACATGGAAACCCGGGCAATTGGGATCCTGAGCTTGAGGCACGTGTATATCTTGCTGTGCGAGGAGCACCAAGTGGCCAAAAGGAGCTTATCGAAGAGTTCTGGGGCGTCCTTGGCGATAAGAAGCTGGAATACTCTGTATAGAGTCGCCGTGAGGTAAAATAGGGTGTTCCCTGAGGAGGAGGAGGGGGGGGGGGGCATACAGTGAAACGAAC